>JAVYIG010004816.1:0-151278 GCA_035222895.1 Strongylocentrotus droebachiensis
ATTTCTTTCGGGGGAGTCCCCTCTCTCGTGGTTGTAGCTCCATGGTAATGAGCAGTGTCAGAACACTAAAGTTACAACAAAGTTATTTCGATTAGGATAAACTTTAGTTTTTGCTGTGTTTAGAGATCTTCATTGAAAAAGATCGCACAACCAAAAACAAACTAACAATTATGCATTAAACGGATTAATCCTCACGTAGTATATTACAGACCAATCATGTGTGCTTCTTTGTCTACACTATAAGTGTATAAACCGTTGTAAAGAAAATGTATGTGTCATATGAGTGAACTATATATCATAAAATATGTTATCTCAGTGTTAAAGCAAATATCTGGAAACTACATGCCTCTATTGCTTTTTAAAATCACTAACATATTCATGTATTTATAATCCTTATACAAGTGTATGGTTTGTTTTGCATTTATGTCTTAATCAGATTTCTGTTTAAGGTTGAAAATGGCTCAAAAGTGGCAAACGCCAAACTCTTCAACAGAGATCAGGTAAAGGTTGTTAATATTCTTTATCTCATTGTATAATTAAAATAATTATTTCCTTTTGATCAGTCATACTTCATTTCAACTCCGTCTACTCTTAAAGCATCTGAAAAGTATTACTGAAAAAACTTTTGGAGTTGTACGTGTTAAGTAGTTGTATATGGACGAATACTAAGTTACAGAAAGCCAGGTATTTTAGTATTTCGGCATCTTGTTCTCTTGTTTTTCCTAGCTTAGAAGAATTGTCACGTGTTAGGTTGTTTGCGTTTTATATCAAGTTCAGTTGATGTTATCAGGTTCAATATTGCCCAAATTATAACCTTGTTTGCTTGTAAAAGACATGTGAGTTACTCCACCTTTTTATACGTAATAATTATTTTGGTTCTGTTACCGTCTGTATATTAATGAAACAACCTCTTCATTCGTTTGGAATAAAATACTTTCTATCTTACAAAATCTATGTATCCATCATTGCATTTAATACATTAAAACCATAACCTCTGCAATTTACTCACATTGATTGAGAGAGTATATAGATATTTTATCAGTCAAAGGGTTCTGCAATCGTTCATTCAAAACATGCAAATATGTTTCGCGCGATCTCGTTATACAGCTATTTATGATTTGTTATATGAAAGTATGCGTTGTTATTTGCTTGTTAACCGATTATCATTTCAGACTTGGTCTTGTTTATATAGCTGCTTGAGTGTTTCAGAAGTAGGGAAAACTGTAATATAAATGTGTTTTGTTTGTATTTGCCTTTGAATAAATTTCGTTCTCATGAATTCACACCGTGTACCGCGTACCAATTGGTAGTCTTCAATTTAAGTAATTGATATGTTCATCACATGAAGAAAGGTAATTCATTCACGCACTCATGAAAATTATAACATCGCAATCCAACGTTTTAATGTCACTAATAGCGTACATATATATATATAAATATATGTTACATATCGTGAACATATTTCATAATCACATGCATAAAACAATCAGCGTCAATATTTAAATACATTTAAGGTCACTTATTCAATTACTTTTTTTCTACGAACATTGAATTTCAGGATATTTGTGGGCGTTAGAATATTTACATGATTAAGAAATCGTCGACGGTCAACGAACCATCGAATCGGTCCCTCCTCTGTGTGTTATATATATGGACCATTTTGACTGATTCGTCAGTTCGTGTGACCGCCGACCAATCATTTATTTGTGACGTGTTGTATCCACATATGTAATAATGTAATTTATTTTTAAATAAAATAAAAGAGGAATAAGATGGTGGGTCTTAGTTTCGAAGATTTGTTTAAATTTCTATTTCCTTTGAAATAACCGGGTCTGGAGGAAAGACTACGCTCTATACCCATGTTATTCCACAGGAATGAGATGGTGAGGTCTTAGTTTGAAGATTTTTTTTTTTTTTTTAAATAACCGAGTCTGAAATAAAGAATTACGTTCTAATCCCATGCTTTATTACCGGGTCTTAATTTGGAAGATGGAGGGGTCTTAGTTTAAAAGTTTTTTTTGTTGTTTTTTTTTGTTTTTTGTTTGTTTTTTAACTTTTGAAAAACCGGGTCTGGAGGAAAGACTACGCTCAATACTTGTTTCCATTTAAAATTATTAAAAAACTTGAATTCGGCGTAAATATTCACAATTGAATGACACACGCCCTTAAAACTAAAACAACAACAACAACAACAACGTTCTTCCACAGGAATAAGATGATGGGGTCTTAGTTTTGAAGATTTTTAAAAAGTTTTGAAATAACCGGGTCTGGAAGAAAAACTACGCTCTAAACCCATGCTCTATTAGCGGGTCTTAGTTTGGAAGATGGTGGGGTCTTAGTTTTGAAGATTTTTTTTTTTTTTAAATAACCGGGTCTGGAGCAAAGACTGCGCGCTATACCCATGCTTTATTACAGGGTTTTAGTTTCAAATTCGACAAAATATCCCTTCAAATTTATTACATTTGTGGGTAAAGTCATTATTACATTTGTGGGTGATTCAAAATATCACTCCAAATTTATTACATTTGTGGGTAAAGTGGTTATTACATTTGTGGGTGAAATTATTACATTTGTGGGTAAAGTGTTATTACATTTGTGGGTGTTGTTACATTTGTGGGTAAAGTGTTATTACATTTGTGGGCGTTATTACATTTGTGGGAGTTATTACATTTGTGGGTGTAACAAGGGTAACTTGAATATGGATCCATCTATTGAACATGTGCGATTTTTTTGGGGTATACTTCCACCCACATGAGGTGGTGCCGGTAGCATTATGTTTTGTGTATCACCAAAGGAAGACAATAGTATTGGATTGTGGGATATATGCACGCATGGCAGCATTAGTTTACTTTGTGTGTAGTAAAACTGTTCAAACAACCTTTATTGATTCTCCACATTTCTCCCATTGTAGGAGTGAGATATACGTAGGTCCAAGGTCTCAGGGGTCAATATCTGAAATTACGGGTTTTATCCTTGTTATCGTAATATCTCATGAGCTAATTGAGGTATGATCTTCAAACTTTGTGACAATATGTATCAGCATAATAAGACGATCTGATTAGGTTTCGGAGTACGTAAGTCAAATTCAAACGTCAAAGAGGTCAATTATATAGGTTCATAACTATATAGCCTTGTACTAGAGGTGTCGTGGTTGAGTGGATATGTCACCGGACTGTGGATCACAAGGTCCGCGGTTTGAGTCCCGCCGCGGCACTAATGTCCTTTGGCAAGACATTAAACTACATTTGCCACACTAAACCCAGATGAGGTAAATGGGTACCTGGTAAGATTATTCCTTGAAATGCATTGTGCGCTGATAACAGCTGCCGGAGCTAATAGCTAGGGTAATGATTTCCAAAGCTCTTTGGAAGTGCTTCGGGTCGTAATTATGCGCTGTACAAGAACTGGATGTTATTATTGTTATCACGATATCTCAAGAACCACTTGAGGTATGATCTTTAAACTTGATGACAATATGTATCAGCATAGTAAGACGATCTGATTAGGTTTAGGATTAGTTTTAAAAAATAAAACAATGTGGGCTATTCCGATTTAATATTCTATTTTTCTTGTTATTTAATTGCACTTTCAGTGGACCGTTTTCAAAAAATGTGTTGTAAGTGTGGATATTACCAATGCTTTGTTTCATTAATTATGTCGGCCCTTACCATTATTTTCTTCCAGATCGGGGCTTGTTCCTGTGACCGAGTCAATTGATTTGCCAAGATGCCTGTATCACTAAGTGAGTGGAGGGTCCGAATCGGAACATTCGTTCATTGGATTAGGGAGTATGAGGTTAAGGAAAGGAGAGAAAGATTGCTTAAAGAAAGGATTCGAAGACTGAAGGTTCTTTGCAAGAGACTTGAAGAGAAAATGTGTGATTCTGGAGAGGAGTCCGAAGATGACAAAAGCAGACAAGATGGCCCTGATTCCAAAGGATGTTCTCATAAAACTGCGAACATTCGGTCGTCAGAAAACTCATCAGATATCAAGGACTTATTAACTTCATGTGATCAGTGCATACAGGATTTATTAACGGCAAGAGATTCTCATATCAAGGAGATACTCACCCCTTCTGATACATATATTAAACAATTGCTGACACCAAGGAGAGAAAGATTGCAAAGGATTCGGAGACTGAAGGTTCTTTGCGAGAGACTTGAAGCAAAAATTGGTGATTCTGGAGAGGAGTCTGAAGATGACAAAAGCAGACAAGATGACCCTGACCCAAAGGGATGTCCTCATAAAACTTCGAACATCCATTCGTCGGGTTACTCATCAGATATCAAGGATTTACTAACTTCATGTGATCAATGCATACAGGAATTATTAACGGCAAGTGATTCACATATCAAGGAGATACTCACCCCTTCTGATACATGTATTAAACAATTGCTGACACCAACTGATTCAAACATCAGGGAGTTGATTATACATTCTGATTCATGCTTCCGAGAGCCACATATGTCAGCTGATGCTTGTAAAAATGACCTGCTATCTGAACCTGACTTCAAAGATTTACTAACACCAAGAGACTCTGCCATCATTGAGATACTTCAGCCAAAAGATTATTGCATCAACAGATTACTTACAACAAGAGATTCCTACATCAGCGAGTTATTATCAGTAGATTTTCACATCATGGAAATGGTTAATTCAAGAGATTTATGCACAAGTAAGTCACTTACAACAGTGGATTCGTACACCAATGTGTTATTAACACCTAGAGATTCTTGCATCCAGGAGTTACTTACACCTAGAGATTCTTGCATCAGGGAGTTACTAACACCTAGAGATTCTTGCATCAGGGAGTTACTTACACCTAGAGATTTTTGCATCAGGGAGTTACTTACACCTAGAGATTCTTGCATCAAGGAGTTACTTACACCTAGAGATTCTTGCATCAAGGAGTTACTTATACCTAGAGATTCTTACATCCGGGAGTTATTATCAGTAAATTCTCCCACCGACGGGTCACTTACACCTGGAGATGGCTACATCCAGAAAATGTTTACTCCAAGAGATACCTACACAAGTGAGTCACTTACAACAGGGTATTTCTACATCCAGGAGTTACTTACACAAAGAGATTCGTACATCCAGGATTTACTAACACCTAGAGATGCCTACACCATTGAACCACATACACAAGGAGACTCCTATATTCAGGAGCTACTTACGCCAAGATATACCTACACGAATGGGATACTATCAACAAAAGACTCCTACCTTCTACACATAATCACACCAGGAGATTCCCACACCGATGAATCACTTACACATGGAGACTCCTACAACCATGACTTCCTTTCACCTAAAGATTCTTACATCCGAGAGTTATTGACACCCAGAGATTCCTACACCATTGAATCACTTAACCAAGGGGACTACTATATTCAGGAGTTACTTACACCAAGAGATTCGTACACCAATGAATCACTTACACCAAAACATTCCAACACCAATACGTCACTTACGCCGGGGGAATCCTCCATCAAGCATTCATTCACACCAAGAGATTCCCACACTAACGAGTTACTGACGCCAACAGATTCCTACGCCAATGAGCTACTTACACCAGGAGACTCCTACATCAAGGAGTTACTTACACCAAGAGATTCCTACACCAATAATTTACTGACGCCAACAGATTCCTACGCTAATGAGCTGCTTACACCAGGAGACTCCTACATCCAGGAGTTACTTACACCTAGAGATTCCTACACCAATAAGTCACCAAAAGATTCCTACACCAATAAGTTACTGACGCCAACAGATTCATACGCTAATGAGCTACTTACACCAGGAGACTCCTACATCCAGGAGTTACTTGCAAGAGATTCCTACACCAATAAGTCACCAAGAGATTCCATTATTTACGAGTTACTGACGCCAATATATTCCTACGCTAATGAGCTACTTACAACAGGAGACCCCTACATCCAGGAGTTACTAGCAAGAGATTCCTACACCAATAAGTCACCAAGAGATTCCCACATTAACGAGTTAATGACGCCAACAGATTCCTACGCTAATGAGCTACTTACACCAGGAGACTCCTACATCCAGGAGTTACTAGCAAGACATTTCAACACCAATAAGTCACCAAGAGATTCCCACATTAACGAGTTAATGACGCCAACAGATTCCTACGCTAATGAGCTACTTACACCAGGAGACTTATACATCCAGGAGTTACTAGCAAGAGATTCCTACACCAATAAGTCACCAAGAGATTCCCACATTAACGAGTTAATGACGCCAACAGATTCCTACGCTAATGAGCTACTTACACCAGGAGACCCCTACATCCAGGAATTACTAGCAAGAGATTCCTACACCAATAAGTCACCAAGAGATTCCCACATTAACGAGTTAATGACGCCAACAGATTCCTACGGTAATGAGCTACTTACACAAGGAGACTCCTACATCCAGGAGTTACTAGCAAGAGATTCCTACACCAATAAGTCACCAAGAGATTCCCACATTAACGAGTTAATGACGCCAACAGATTCCTACGCTAATGAGCTACTTACACCAGGAGACTCCTACATCCAGGAGTTACTTGGACCAAAAGATTCCTACACCAATGAGCCATGTACACTAGGACATTCCAACACCAATAGGTCACCTACTGGTGTTGAACTTAATTCACCTAGGCAAGGAGAGAAACAACTTTCATCTACATCTAGCTTAGACAGGGATGCTGTACAACACGGACCTTTTGGTGGAAAGGTAAGCAGGCTTCCTGATCGTTTGTGTCTACTCCTTTTTTATATTCTTCTTTATTCTAATTGAACTGACATAGGAGAAAAACAATCAATGTGCAAATATATGAAAAGGTCAATCGTGACATTATATGTAGCCTTAAAGACATATAGCAGTGGGCTCTCGGAAAGAGACACCATTTGGGTGTTTACCCAATATCGGGTGTTGTCAATCACCAGGATTAGCCTTCAGTTTTATGACCCAACAGGCCGTATGTAATGCTCTGTCTTTCCCCATACGGTAAGGTCCTTATCTGACATTTGTATCACCCGAAGACTCTCCGAGAGAGACGGGGGGGGGGGGGTATTTCTTGATTGGCCTACGGGTTTGCTGTGTGTAGACTTGTACACCTATTGATGGTATTTCCACGAAGTCTGGTACGGTGTCAGCGAATTATGAACCTCTACACATGAACAGTGACGACCCACTCCCTTTAACAACTTTGAACCCCGGATACAAACTTCACCGGAGCAAATATCTGATTACTAAAATTGCTCCTCTGTCTGCCTTTAATAGAAATATGCCCTACCTTATTTGGCCCTGCAACGTTCATAATCAACCCATGCCCTGCATATTTTATTTTTAAATTTTGCAGGAGATGGCAAACATATCATCAAAATCATCATGCCACAAAACGGATAGCTTGAAAGGAACAGTTGATGTCATGATATCGCAGCAGCCGTACCTGACTGAGTTACTGCTTGTTGAAGCGGGGGATGTGGAGCTCAATCCGGGTCCTTTTCACGGGTAATACACTTTAAATTAAATGAATTAGCGGACAGCGTGCACCACGTACACAACAAAACATGAACACTCACCTCGCACGCGCACAACCATATTATATATTTGTTATATATTTATTTTTGTATTGTATATCATATATATATATATATATATATATTTAACATACTAAAAAAAAGTTCACAACATCATAATATATAGGATACAAACAAGAGGAGCATGGTTTTAACTTTACAAGTGATTTCGATTGTTGTTTTCCTCATCAGGTTAAAATATAACGAGATTGAAACGAAAGTTCTTGTGAATTTGAAACGATGCTCCTCCCGTGTGTATTTTATATGATGTTGAGAACTCTTTTTTAAAGAACATATGTTAACACTCCCTCTTGTCGGAACTATTTTTATCTTAATATATATACATGCGTGAGCATGAGGTGTGTGTATTTATGCGTATGTGTGTGTGTGATCAGGTTTGTTCTTTAGCCTAGGTGCATTCAATCAACAAGCCTTTGGCTTTTATGTCGGCCTCTGCATTTGCAAACATTCTTTCTTCTTGTCTTGTTTTGTTCAGGTGCTTTTTTAAAAATAAAATAAATCGATTATTCAATTTCTTGTACACTATGGAATTTTTTAAAATTATTTGTTACTTCTTTATGATCCAAGTCATGTTATATATTTATTTATTGTAAGTCTGTTCAAACCAATTATCAACCATGTGCTGCACATGTCGACATGTACTATTTTGTTACTTTTTTGTTTGGAAATGAAAATGAAAGAAATATATGAATTTGTTCCCCCTTTCCATGAGCAAAAAAATGAAACAGTTCATTTTTCTTGAATACATAGCTTTTAATCTACTTTTTATTCCCTTTTTCCATCGTCTTCAGACAAATAGATAGTGTACTGCAGGAGAGTGAACTCATACGGCTTGCTGAAGAAGTTCCAGGCAACTGCTATGATAACCTGTGCATTGGTCTTGGTTTCAGCTTAGCTCAGAGTCGAAATGTACTGACCCAACATCACTTGTACCTTCCGGTAGCTTTGATCGAATTCTTCTGTGGATGGAAAGTCAAGCAGAGAGATGGCACTAATTGCAGAGAACTTCTCGGAGAAATTCTTAAAAACGCTGAAATGGGTGCACTTCAGACAAAATTATTGGAAGGTAACTTTGCCACTGTATTTTTAATGTCTTTTTTGTTACATGAATGTCATCATTTCATGCGTAATCACAGAGGTACATGATAACGATAAACATTGTGATACAAATACAACGGACAGTGAGAAATAGATACAACAGCGCAAATTATTTTATTCGCATTAAAAACACAATTTAGGCCAAATGAAAAAAATATCGAGTTTCTCATCTGGAATTTAAACAAAATCAGTGAGGGAGGCCCTTACTGTTTGTATGTCTACGCAACAAAGTAGCTGGAGGCATTATGTTTTTTGTTTTTTGTTTGTTTTGAAAATAACAAATAGCAAAAATATTAACGCGGCACCAAAAATCGGTGCGGCCGGGGACGAGAAACACGTAATTTTTGTTACTTGGCCTTACCAAATAAATGAAGTATTATCAGCCAAGAAAATTATTGCTTAGGCGTGCAAATCTCATCTACTTAAAACTACTTTCCTTTATGTTAGATGTAACAACTTGGAAGAAAGGTGAAAGGTTCAGAAGTTTATCCCAGGGTTTGTTTATTATTTACAAAATTTACGATATACACTGCTCTGAATATGTTGTGTGGAAATTTGTACAACAAAAATTAAACAAAACATTAACCGTTCTTTTATCTTTCTATATGTAATTTTATCTATTTATATGTAATTCTATTTCTTAAGGTGAATATCTTACATCTGGAACCTCACCGTCTGGTAAGTGTACATTACACATTTTACACGAAAGATAATTCGTTCATCAGGGGACTATCGTGTCTTAAGGCCCGGTCCCACTGCACTTACGGATGCAAAGAGGATGTAAAACGTAAAAAAATCTTGCCATCCGTTGGAAAACGCTATGCATCCGTTGTGTACTCATTGCATACGTGTTTCATACGCTCTATCCATCAAGCATCCGTTCACTGTGATTTCATCCGCGCAAAAAGTTTTGAGCTGCACAAAACTTTTAGAACGGATGAACTTCAGCCGTGTACGATGTAAATCCGCGACAAATACGAGCAACAAACGTTCTATGTCCGTTATCATCCGTTATACGTTCGCTGTATCCTCTCTGCATCCTCTGGGCATCCTCGCAACTCACATCCGCTGCAGCTGAAAACGGAAAGAAGGAGGAAAGATAAGGTACATGGAACGTCTATACATCGTTAGAAGCACGGAAATAGAAAGGATGTAAGCGTATGCATCTCGTATATAAAGTATTCAAAGCTGTCATCCACTTTCATCCGCTTTCATCCGCTAGGCCTCCGATGAACATCCGTTTAACATCCCCGCTACATACTACCCACGTCCGTTATTTTCCGTTCTGTTTGCGCAAATTTTGTCCATTTCTAGAGCGGATGGAAACGGATGGAGCCATCCCCGAAATTTTGCTCGTCCGCTGTGTCCTTTATGCATACGTTTTGCGTCCATCGGCCAGTGGGACCGGGCCATTATCAACAACAAACATTTCAAACAATTGAAATAATTGCAGCTATACTGAATTTTCAAAGTAGTTCCAGAACAATGTAGGTTTGGGTTAGATAAATATTATATATTTCAATGTGAAAATGAATTAAGATACTCTGTTTTCTCATTCTCTGTTCATATTAGGCTACGGTGGACTTTCTCTGTCTTTAAAGCGAGTTCTTTGGACATATTACCGGACAAAAAGAAAAAAAATCAATTTGTTGCGTTGTGTATCCGTTTCTATGAAAAGCATTGATCAAAGTTGTGTAAATCCTTTATGTGTCAGGATGTGCTGCAACCCTGTAGATATTTGATTTGTTCCTACATGTATATTCACCACCAAAAAATGTCAGTTGCCTTTCTAGACACGTTAGGCATTAATATCTGTGTCTTATTTGTAACAGCTGTTGAAATAGATATTTTGTTTAATTTACATAAATTGTTTTTTAAATCTCTGTACAGATCCAATACTGGATGCTTCCCAACCATTCATGACTGAGGCACAGGTTCTCCAGTGTGGGGAAGACTTGAAGATATTCTATCGTGAAGGAATGTGCAAAATCGAACCTGACCCGCTTGATTTCAATATCATCTTGGAATTCCAGCAAATTTACACAAACTTAACGCTGCTTAGGAAAGAAATGGGAAAAAGGAAAATTGAAAATCCACTGGATTACACTGATCTTCTTACTACAAATATTAATGGGGTTCTTCCTAAACGTCTTCTGGTTGAAGGTGAAGGTGGTGTTGGTAAAACGACCTTCTGTTCGAAGATCGCGTGGGATTGGGTCAATGGATCTCCAGAGTTTCAGCACTTCAGTTGGGTTCTGGTGATATCCCTGCGCAACATTGTCAAGAGTCAGACAATTGGTGATATTGTGAAAAACTATCTCTCCGACAGTAATGCTGTAAACCCTAAACAGATCGATAATTACATATTGTCTCACCCTACAAAGGTTCTCATTGTACTTGATGGACTAGATGAGTATGATGGTGATCTCTCAGCCAAGGAATGCTCAGATATATCTCAGATTCTACGATTGGAGAAATTCAAGCAATGCATTGTTCTGGTGACAACAAGACCGTGGAGGGCGGATAAGATCAAATGCAACAAAGGATTGAGTAGGTTGTATGCTTTTATTGCAATAAAAGGATTTAGTGCTGAAAATGTCTCAAAATACATCAGCAAGTACTTTGTGAATGATAAAGACGCGGGATCAGAACTGAGTCGGTTCATTGAAGTAAATGATGTAATCAAGGAGAACATGGCACCCTTCCCAATTTACGTAGCAATGCTATGTATCTTATGGGAAAATTGTGACAGTGAGAAACGAGAAATAATACGCAGACTAAAGACATTTTCTCAATTATTTGAACAAATGATCATGTTTCTAGGAGACCATTATGTGTCAAAGGTTGCCGAAGCCCATTTGGACAAGGAAATGAAAAATATCAAGCTTTGTTTGCAAAGAATAGGATCGATTGCCTTCTCAGGACTCCTGAAAAAGAAGTTGGTTTTTAATGAAGAGGACTTCAGCTCGTGTATGGAAGCCATGGAGACATGTTGCAGAATCGGAGTTCTAAGTCGGGAAAATCGAAATGTATCCAGATGGAAAAGAACTTTGGATGCTTCACAGTCTGTAACCACTAGTATCTTCTTTCCTCACAAATTGTTTCAAGAATATGTTGCTTCTGTTTATCTTGCCTCTCTATATGACACTGATCGCAAAAAGTACAGGAGGTCACGGCGCAAAGTACTGAGCGATAACCCACAAGAATTCCGTTACCTCTTATATTTCACCGCTGCCCTGGGAAGGGAGGTGGGACTTGATATTGTCAAGAAAATACAAAAAAATGACTTCCTAAATGTACAAAAAGAAAAAAGAAACAATGAATTTCTAGTAGATGTCACTTTTGAAGCGTATAACAACGACACTGCGAAAGCAGTAGGACAACAGATATTTGCAGACGAGAAAAAGTTGACCATCGATAAAAAAATGCCTGCCCACACAGTGTCTGGTTATCTATTCATCATGGAACAGCATGGAATGGTTTGTTATAGAATCTTAACTAGAATTTCAGTGTGGGGGGGGGGGGGGGAGGGGGATGCATACATTATATCAGGTGGACGAGGGCGCAAAGCTCCCTAGCGGGGGGAGGGTCAAGAAGGGGGTTAGGTAATTGTTTTGCTTTTTTCTGTCAGAAACTTTGAACATTAAAAATGGTTTCACTTATGGTCCTACCTATAGATGTTGTTTGCATTGTTGCATTGATTCCTTTACCAATATCAGCTTGAGCACCATCCTCATTGGTACAAGCATGCATGCTTCAAAACAGGTACAGTACATATGTACCAAGTAATATACCGTTCCATCAGCAGTAGATAACAGAGCCGGAACTGGCCGCGGATGAGGTATTTTTAGGTGGCCTGATTTGGCCCGTCAATTCATATTATAAATCAGTGTTTTTTCTTTCTTTTTAGAGCGGACCTGTTATCGCTAGCAGGGGGGGGGGGGGGGGGGGGGAGATGCACATGCACCCTCTCTTTAGTTATGGGCCTGTATATTATCATTTATATACTGTATATGAGGATCCTAGACCGCTGATTTGTTAAAACAGCAGGCACAAAAATATCATTACTGACTGCTGGGCAGTACATGGAATATTTACCCTACATAGTTCAAAGGCGCGATGGTGTGTGTGGAGTCAACAGCAAATTAGCACAATGGAAAACGCGCAGTTCATTTAGACGTGTAAATCTTCCTACAATTTATAATTACATTTTAACAGGCATATTTTGCTAAAATATCTCTTTTTGAGCATTAAAGGCGGGATGCAGTGTATAAAACAACTACAGTACTGCTTAATTTCCAGGTCACGCTTAAAACTATAGCTTCTCTGTGATCTTGAGACTTTACTATGTCTCTCGACCTCGCCTCAGGCACCATACTGTTTTGAGATCACCTTGGGCAACCATATCCCTCACAGCAATCAATGAATGTAGGACAATTACCTTCAAAAGTATGTTTATCGGGAACAGTGTGTAACCTGCGTACAAATCTCCATTACAACAATACATTTTATCCAATGTTGTAATAATTTCTTTCATAAATGTATCATGTCAAAGGAAAAAAAATAGAATGACATTCAGATTGTAGATTGAATGAAAAGTGGGTCCATGAATCTATTTTGGTTCATGGTTATTCAGTATATACATATAGGCTCAATTGAAAGAAACATGGATAGTATACACATCAACATAATCAAATATAACATTATATGTATAGGTAAACAGATATTGTGGTAGTTCTTCATCAGTTTTAATTGTTGTAAGGGAACCGTTACTTTCATAATTTAAGACACGAGATACTTTCCTTCACTTGGTCTTGAAAGGGAGCGCCCAGGTATATCCATCCTGGCACACAACTATTTTTGTATTTTGTTGCAAGCAACGGTATTAATGTATTATTGTGCTTCTTTGAAAATATGATGTAATTCAATATAGACGTGTTATATTAACATTAATTTGGTAAACATTTACTGCCAGTTGAACGTCGATGAATTATATCCATAGCCTGAGAGAGAATTACATGTATATTGTATACTGAAACTAGAAAACAAATTTTGACATATGAAATAATGGTTTCATATTCCCAGGCCTGTATAATGAGTCAGGATCATTTAAGCAATACGAATTGTATAGTAATTATAATGTGTTTATGTCTATTTCAGGAGACTTTGGTGTTCAGAGACAGATCATGGGGCCCAACTGTATCACGTGACCTAGCAGACGTCCTATTCGCATCAAACTCATTATCGAGATTAGAGTTTTATCGTACCACATTGGATGATGACTTTTATCAGTTAATGCATACACGAGTTTCTACAAAAGAGGTAAATATATAATTATTTAAACAGATTACTAACGATTACAATCCGTCTTTATCAGACAAATTTTAGACAAGGTACAGTGTAAATTGTACTTCCATTTTGTATTTAAAAACATTACCCTGGGTGAGGTGCGCCGGAACCGTTTCAATATTATTATTTTAAATTTGTTTGTAGGGGGGGGGGGGGGGGGTGAAGTGGCCAAATAGCGTATATTTTCAATAATTCCCACCCCCTCCTAAATGTATCTATGCAGACTACATGCATATACCCCATAATTAGCATGTTTTCCTCTTATTACAAGATATTAAAGAAACTATGCACACTTAATCCATTGTGGTCCTGATCGCTTATAAGGACTGATATGGACTTATTGTCTCATTGATAGCAGGATAAAGGTGGACATTATTGGGTAAAAAGTGAGCACTGACTAGAAAACAGAATACAACTTTCATTATTGGTTCTGTACTATTGGAATAATTTTTTTTTAAGTATTGAAAATGTCTTTACACGCAAAAGGAATTTAGAGCAACTCGGCATATTTGGATTTGTTAAAACTCGTAACCTACCCAATAGAACAAAGTACCTCTAATGTACAAAGACTCATAACTGCAAAATACGGTAAGTTTATTACTAGGCGCGGTAATGTAGTTACTGGGCAAAATGATTGATTACCTAATTTTTATCTTGCGAATGGGACGGGAAAAAAACAAAACAATCGCCCCCTCTTTTGTAGAAAGATAAGCCCTTTAGGGTGTAGGGGGCAGAAATGTTTGTGCGCCTCTGTGAGATAGGGTTTCTACAGTCTTAACTTATACTACTTCATTGTATACCGGTATGTACCAATAATGAATGAGAAATGTTAGTCTTTCGGAGGATAAAAGTGCATTTTTGCTTTACTTATTTGTTTACTACAAATCGTTCCACAGTGTCGCATTTATAATTTTTGTATGTAATGCAGTGTTACATAAGCAGGTTTAGTAGTTTTTATGTACATGTAGCGGAGGCATTATGATTTCGGGTTGTCCGTCCGTCCGTACGTACGTCCCGGTTCTCGTGATCGCGTTATCTCAAGAACTGATTGATGGATTACCGCCAAACTTGGGTCATGTATGTATCTTGCAGAGCCAATGAATTGATTAGATTTTGGGGTCACGAGGCAAAAAGTCAAAAAGTCAAAGTTCACAGGGCTCATTATGTATGCCAAAAAAGTTCGTGGTCAGGTTATCTCAAGAACCCATTGATGGATTACCCCCAAACTTGGGTCATGTATGTATCTTGCAAAGCCAATGAACTGAATACATTTTGGGGTCATGATGTCAAAGGTCATGTGGCTTATTATGTATGCAAAAATAGCTTGTGAACGCATTGTCAATATAACCGACGGATGGATTACTATTAAACTCAGGACATGTATGTATCTTGCATAGCCAATGCCTTATTAGATTTTAGGGTCATGAGGTCAAATATCAAAGGGTCATACATGTATATGAAAAATAGCTGGAAATCACGATATTCTGAGAACCTGTTAATGGATTACAATCAAGCTCGATTTTTTTTTAATTGCTTCTGTTTTGGTTTGTAAAATCGCTCTATGGTGGATGCATCATTTTCGACTGTGCGCAGTTGAAGGTCCATCTAGTTTGTTCTTTCTTCTGGTTAACCTTACTGCAACGTTATCAATTGGAACAAATAAAGAGGCCAATACAAAAGGAACGATGGAATAGAAACATTTACAAACAAGACAAGCCATGACCCTATCCAACAGTTGATTATATTTGAGGGACTGCAGCGACCGAGTGAGAATGTGTTCGTTTCGAAATGCTGAAAGTGTGCATTTTAGAGCACTAGAAAGCTTATTATACATCTTTGTAATGCATGATAATTACATGTCATTTTCTTGTGACGGAGCCCCTCTACTTGAATGACTGGGGAGGGGGCAGGTGCCCGTCTCGACCTGGGACGGCCAAGTAGGCAAATCTGGAAGCAAGACAGCCACGGTACACCTATTTGAGAAAAGAAAAAGAAAGAATGTTCAGGAATTTGTATTTAAGCGGCAAAGATACGTGTTTTTTTTTTGGGGGGGGGGCATGTGAGGGCCTGCGGTATATCTGTTATTATATTGGTGTAAAGTGAAACACACGAATATAATTTCAACAACAAACTCAACATCTAAACAGAATTTATACTTTCACCCATCTCCTCCCTCGAAGGCCTATGCTCTTGATCCACCCACACAAAAGACTACAGCCCCCACCCCCCAATATACCAGTGTTTGTATGTATGTCAAATCATGCACATATTGATCACTCTTCCTCACTCGGGTGCACTGTAAACTGGTTGTCTAAAAAATGGGAACAAGATTTTGATTGGGAATATCTTAAAAAGCATTTAACCATTCTCAATGAAATTTCGCAGGTATTATGTTAATTGTATCCCCTAAACTCCTTTGTAAATTTCACAAGAATATACATTAAAACTACAGAGTTATAATCACTTTTGTAAAATGTACCATTTTTTTTTAAATGTTACAAAGAGAGTGTGTTGAGTAGTATCAGTCTACAAAAAAAAGCATAGACCTTTCGCTTTTGTATTCGGTGACAAGGTTTTCCATTGGCATGATTGAGAACACTCTAACTTATAATTTCTTGGTAAAATCATCACCGACTTATTTTAGAGTGATAAATCATTTGTAGATGTCATGAACATGTATTCAAAACATCTTTTATTAAAGAACAAGAAGCAAAATTAATTATTCCAAGAAGGTTTTGCAGTAAATTATGAGTAATTTCTATCTTTTTCTATTTCAATCATTATGATGAGCAGTATTCTGTAGGAAACACCAATAATTGTTTTGAAAGATAATAACAGCTTTTTAACTTCTTCGACTCTTCAAATATTTATTATAAGTTCTGAAACAAACACTAAAGATTGATCTTATGATATCCATTTTCAGATCTATGAGCATTGCATAACATGCCCTGGAGGTTTCTACACATATTTTTTGTCTTCATTTGAATCATTCATTGATTTACAGTCACTATGGACACTTAATTACCTTAATGCGTGTGTGTATTAAATGATGTTAAGCTTAATTCTTAACCCATTTTGTATCAAGAATAGAACTCATTTGAGAGCTTGCTATGGAATTTTCAGGTGGCTGTTATATGTTTATTGTACACTGATGTAATTAAACGTGCTAATTTTCTTGTAACATTTGGAAATTGCTACGTTTTACAAAAGTGATCATAACTTTGTAGTTCCAATTTTGTTTTAATTCACTAGACTATTAGAGGATACTACTAGGTACCTTTTTAGTTGCCAATCTAATTCATGTTACATGTTTTTAAACACCTCGTATTATCAGCCTAAAACAATCATTGTGGAGCGGCACCGGACGTGGGGGGGGGGGGCAGGGGGGGGGGGGGGGGCAGTTGCCCCTCCATAAAAAAGTGGGGGGGGGGGGCAAAACGCATTTTTGCCCCCCCCCCAAAAAAAAAAAAAAAAAAAAAAAAACGACCCCCCCCCCTCCACAAGAAAAAAGCAGTAAAGGAGTAAACATGGTTTGTATTTTTAACCCAAAAGAACATAACTATAATAAAAACCTGAATTAAATCACATATACAATTCCATTCAAAGGAAAGGAAATTTCACAGGAATTAAATTTCATAAACATTGCGTATGCCACCTATACAGTATTTATCAAAGGAGGTCTTTATAATAGCGATACGTGCATATCGTGGACATATTGTGCGAGAATGGGAAAGCGTGTCTGTTTTTTTGTTATAGGGGTGAGAAGACATGAGCCCCTGAACGCTGGCGTACTGATGGGGGGGGGGGGGTGTATTTATTATTCGATACCAGTGATTTACAAATGTTGATGTTATGACATAATTTTCCGGTATTTTTTTTTCATTTTTTTGTATAAAGTCATACCTTTTTATGCGTTTGTTGGAAAATAAGAAATTCCCAAATTACAGTCGGGCGAAAAATACGCTTATTCAGAAGCCTTTATGTCATGGTCTGCAAAGTGGCTGGGCTCGAGCCCCCTCCCCCCCAACTTTTGAAAAAGTATGTTAAAGAGAAAAAGAAAGAAAGACGGAGAGAAAAAATATGTGACCTGCTAATGTTACAAATAAGGTATAAAAAATGCTCATCTGACCGTAATTAAATGCCTAAAATCCCAGAGCTTACGGCTTCCGCCCCCGAGCCCCACCAAGGGCCCTAAGGCGGTCCCCTGGATGCTCATCTGACCGTAATTAAATACCCAAAACCCCTGAGCTTCCAAGGGCTCTGCCCCCTGGACCCCACCAAGGGCCCTAAGGCGGGCCCTAGATGCTCATCTGACCGTAATTAAATACCTAAAACCCCAGAGCTTCCGGGGGCTCTGCCCCCTGGACCCCACCAAGGGCCCTAAGGCGGCCCCTGGATGCTCATCTAACCGTACTTAAATACCTAAAACCCCAGAGCTTCCCGGGGCTCAGCCCCTTGACCCCCTGCCGAGGCTCATGCCCTGGACCCAACGCCAATTTACGCTCTACCTGATCGTTAATACTCCACTTTGAAAAACGTTCCGCGGGACCTGCATGTAACGTGTACGACTGGTGGTGATGCAGATTTTTCGTCTGTTCCCCCCCCCCCCTTCCGAACGTTTTTTCTCATTACGTCATTGCCCCTGGAAGGTGAGCCCCCTGGAATGTTTGCCACCCCAATCCCAAACTGCTTCCGGCGCGCCTGTTCAATGTAGATATACTATACCATTTTTTTCTTCTCTCGCATAACTTGAAATCACGGAACTGTTTATGTAACATAAGTATGTTTTATACCGTATGTGGGTTTCAGCACATACCAATAAAACTAGCTAGGACGTTAGTTAGTGTACGTGCTATATCTAAATGTCCCTGCTCGCGTTTGTTTTTCATTGAATCAAATGTCATGTATGTGCCTCGCAACGTTATATATCACACAAACAATCTCCCTGTGCATCATGAGATATATAAACAAAGGCTTCAAGATTATTTAACTGTTTCCTGTGCAAGATTAATCTCATGTTTCAAATTTCAAGTTTCAAGTTTATTTATCTTTCTTTCATAACACACATTACAAATATGACATGAATATAAAAGAGTGAACAGAATATGGCGTTACAATAGAAAGATGAGGTGACCTTGGTTGAAAGCAATAATAATGATAATGAGTTAATAACATATGAGATTTGTAATGCCGCGAGCCCTCTTCAAATCAAATTCTCAATTCGCCATTTTGAAAACAAGGAAATCACATAAAAGCATCTGCATTATAAAAAAACAACAGGAGTGAGATAGAACATATGCAAATGAAAGAACAATTAATCATATATGTTATTAAAAAAGTGACCCCAAATGTCCGGTCCCAATTATTCGTAATTCTGTTTTGTATGCCTCCGCTACAAAGTATCCGGAGGCATTAGGGACTTTTAGATTCGCACGAAGACAATATGTCTATGCTACGATCGACGTCCTGTTAAAGCACTGTCGTGAATGGAAGTACCACGTATCAGTCCACGCAAATCTAAAAGTCCCTATTATGTTTTCTGGTTGTCCGTCCGTCTGTATGTACGTATGTCCCGTTCTCGTGATCGCGTTATCTCAAGAACCGATTGATGGATTATCGCCAAACTTGGGTCATGTATATATCTTGCAAAGCCAATGAACTGATTCGATTTGGGGGTCACGAGGTCAAAGGTCACAGGGCTCATTATGTATCCTAAAATAGCTCGTCATCGCGTTATCATTAGAACCAACAGATGGATTACAATCAAACTTGAATTTTAAAAATTACTTCCATTTTGGTTTGTAAAATTGCTCTATGGCGGAGGCATCATTTTTTACTGCGCGCAATTGAAGTTCCATCTAGTTTAATAAAGAAGTTAATGAAAAAGTATATTGCCGTAAAGGAGGGTGGCGACTAGGGGGGAAAAGGGAAAAGCGTTTACGAGTATTTTTTCCTTGAGCAGTAACGGAAACAATACCCCTTCTTGTTCGTTCTTGACGGAAAGCACAACTGAAATGCGCCATAAGATATCTGCCTTCGAGGAAACAATATGTCTGCTCCATCAAGAAACGGTTGTATTTAGATTTTGTTTCTTCTTTTCATTAGAATGGGAATTTCTGTGTGTATGGCTTTGTAAAACATGACTAAACTTCCATTTGTTTTCATACTGACAAGCTTTTATTATTATTTTTCTTTAATGTGGAGAATATACAAATCATAGCTATAGAGTCTGATATTATTTTAAAATAGACTCATTGACAATACTCTACTTCATTGTCATTTCACAAACAGGGAGATAAATCCTCAATAAAAGAGCTGGTCGTAGATCATCGATTCCTAAATGGTCTACAGAGGTTTGATAACGGTGACATTAATGTGACCATTGGGGACCTATTCCCGAGCTTGACACAATTGACTTTTACCACTCGCTATACTGTCTCACCAGGAGATATTGAACGGTTGGCACATTCCAGCCTAGCAAAGTTGTCTATTAAGCATGGGATACCAAAGCAAGTTCCTCTCATTCCTCTCATTGGAGAACCTACTTCACTGGGGCAACTTTTCTCCAGTTCATTCCCACAACTCGTCTGTCTGACCTTCCGGGGGCTAGTAATGGGCAACATACGCAGTGAAGCAATACTACGTAGTCAAAAGAATCACCTGCATTTGAAATCAATAAGGTACGTTTTTCAGGGCCAAGTTTCCAGAAATTGTTATCATTTCCAATAATAATAATAATAATAATAATAATAATAATGATATTATTACTACTACTAATACTGAATAAATGAATAGATAAATAATCAAATGAGTCAATTGAAAAAATGGAAAGGCCTATATAATTATGTATAGAAAAAACAGAACATAAATTAAATTGTTTCAAGTTTTGACAGCAATCAGATTTCTGCGAATAAACAGGGTAAGAGTTCTCAGCTCCTAACAGCGTTTCAATCGTAAAATTGGTTTCCACCATAATTATTCCAAGGGTCAGTTATGGTAAAGTAAAAGGGGACTTAACACAAGTACATGTTTGAACTACATCATGATCTTGATGATTAAGCCATTGTCGTTCAGGTGTTCATTATTGCACAGCAATCTAGAACATTAGTAGTACATGGGATTTTTATTTCACCTTCAATATTATATTTGTTTTGATAGAATAGACTTGTCAAACATTTTCTAAACTGAAACCTACTCGAAAATTGTTTTTAAAAACCTCATTAGCTGATATATATAGCCTGGTTGGAAGAAAGCATAATATATGTTGATATATTTTATCACAGAGCATCATATTCTTTAATTCCTTTAAACATTCAGTGATTCAAAATGTTGAAATATGTATTTTCCATGGACATACATTTCATATAGGATCATCAGATGTTTTACGGATGAAGAACTGGACTCCCTGGCTAACAAAATAACTACTGAGAACAGAATGAAAATAACACTTCAACATGACACGGTAAATGTCTTTGTCATATCGACTATGTCGGTCCTAAAGAAGATTTAAAAGTGAAAATATGATCCTTAATGGGAAGTTCACCATGATATTCAGTTGGTTTTTATAAAAGCAGGAAATTGAGAGATGAAAGTTAGTGAATGTTTGTGTAAAATCTGATAAAGAATAATATAATTATTGGATATTTTGAGTTGTATAATCAATCGAACACAAATTGACAATGCTATGAAGGTTCTTGCGAGGTCCTCTCCCAATTTGCACTAGACTAAAAATGTTTTATCTAAAGAAATATCACACATGTTCCCAACATATAATGATTACACATGTTTCTACACAAAGCCTGTATGAAAAGAAATTCTTTCATCAGGAACCAAGAAAATTGAAATTTATTATTTCTTGTACAGCGCAAATGTAAGAGGATACCAGGAAGGACATCAAGTATAAACGTATCAAATATCATTCACGTCCAATTCAATTTTGATTAAAGACACCTGCAGAAATTTGGCTAACCTGGAAAATGTTCAAGCATATTGACACAAACTTTTATTGTCATAAGCCGAATTAATTGGAAGTTTAAATGTACACTATATGATTTGCGTCTTATAGAAATCCCATTAAATTTTTCCCTACTTCAGTTACCAAATACAACATGCTCGTTGTATTTGGGAATATGTCCAAAATATTGCCAATACCTAGTTCTTTGAGCTCACTATGCCATGTCATGGTATGCTCTTCAGGGTTTTTCAAATAATAAACCAGAATCTCTTCTTTTCAACAGGCACAAAGGAGGTTATCTATTGCCAGCACTACTGGACCATTAACAGTGGATGTGATAGATGCACTTTGCCATCGAACGTGTGTCCATCAGTTGGATGTGTTAGAGAATGGTGTACATATTACAGGTGAAGAATGTTTTCCAGACCTTCATGGCCGAGAGGTGGATTCAAAGGTTAGTGAAGCAGCGAAGCAGCTTTCTTAGATTTTCACCCCCACCCCACCCCCACCCCACCCCCTCTCTCTCTCTCTCTCTCTCTCTCTTTCTCAGTTTTCATCTCTTCCTCAACTACAAAAAAGTTCCTTTTCTTGTTCACTTTCTTCTTCCATTTTCTTCTATTCTCTTAATTTTTCTCTCCTTCTCTGTGCTCTCTTTATAATTAGAAGTCCTTTTAACAGGAGTATATATAATTTCTTTGGAATGTCGAAATCTAAATTTGTTTTATGTATAAGTGATATGTCTATAATTAATCCCCCTAGAGAGGAAAGCCTTTAAGTAAAGACAGAGTAATTTGGATAATCCTAGACATACCTTTTTGCTCATTGTTCTCTGATCATTCATTAGTGTTCTTTCATGCTGACCTCAGTAATTTTGTAAAAAGGGAAAGAAAAATCACATGTTCTGACTAGTAGTGTTAAGACCCGATTGTAATTATCACAACATAAATTTTATCCATAAAATGATATGACAATCTAATAATAATAATAATAACTAGAAATTTAATTCGTCATGGAGACGATTTGGTGGTCTGTCTTCACTTCTTCTGATAGATTTGAAAATGGAGAAATTATATAGACATATAAACAATGATCATGATGATGATGATCATGTTGATTTTGCTCGCGAAAGACAGGAATGTAGAATCCGGTTTTGAGAAAAAGTCATGTCCTATAGAGAATACACGCAAAATGTAAACAATTGACATGCCTCCTTTAATCGCAAAAATACGCCATGATGCCTTTGTCAAAATGAAAAGTTGTGTTCGCTGCACTCGTAGAGAATTGTCTCAGCTAGAACATATCCAAATTCGGAGGAAAATCGATCAATATTTACAGAGATACAATCAATGTTCTAAACATATGCTGACGTCATAATAAGCAAATAGAAATTTTGGGTTCAGAGGCCATTATGATGACGTCATGAGTTCATTGAGGGTCAAATGAGACATGAAACAATATCTCCGAATCATACTCTATTAAAATATGAAATCAAATTGGGGTCACCTTGCATCCTAAAGAGCTACAATGGATTTTGTATAGGCATGTTTTTGCCCATAATTACAAGAGCTCGCGCGCACGGAAATTTTTGTTAAACGGTCGATCATTCCGTTTTTAATAGTCATAAAGAGACAAACATGGTAGCAATTTGTTTGTAAAAATATGTGAAATATTATAAAAGAAAACAAATGGCGATTCTATGTTGTGTAATAGTTTTACGCGCGAAAACGCGCGCGCATGCGCGTTTGCGCGATTTTTTATAAAATGCTTAGAATGTGGGCCTGTCACCACGAAATGAGTCCAGTTGGTCAAAAATTGTATTCCTGTTTTAAAGTATTATATGAATCTACATTAAGTAAGCTTTAAATTAAGGGGTCACACATTAAAATTGATAAATTATATCCAGAAATATGAACAAAAACCTAATTGGACTTTATAACAATGGGATTACCCAGTTTTGAGATAATTAGGTGTAAAGTTAATGATGCGTAACATATTATAGTCTGGTCAACAACAACATAGCAACAACACACTTCCCATCATTCGATTTCAATGAAACTTTCAACAAACAAAGAAATAATAAGTCGATTTTTGGAAAAATCTTAAATGTGGTAGGTGGGTCAATTTTCAGTACATACACACTATACATCGCTATTACTACGATTGAGCCTAATGCGACACTGGACTCATTTCGTGGTGACTGGCCCCATATATGAAATGACGTCGAAAGTCCAATGAAGATGAAGAGAGTTGAGAACGAAGGAAGGGGCTCACGCGATGAATGTACGGAGGCTTGAAGGCGGAGATGCAGCTTCGTATTCGTGGCTGAAGAGCGGTGAAGGATCTCGACGCTGACGCTCGTGATAAAGATGTGGTAAAAGCTCTCAGGCGAGAAGAGAAGAGATAAAATGTGGCGCTCGACGACGAAGCAGTGAATCGCTTGATGTCGGAGGCAAGAGTAAAAATGTAGACATCAAAGCCGGTGGTGGAGACGGAGCAGTGAGGTCGCTCGATGAATCGTTGAGCCGGACTTTGAAGTGAAATCATCAGAGTTACAGTGAGTCGAACTCGTTGATGAAATAAACGAACTACGGTGAGTCGAGCTCGTGAGTGGAAAGAGCTACCGGAACGAAGAAACTGGCAGCTCCCAGCGGAGAGTCAGGCGCCATGTCGGTGCTGACTAGAACGTTCCACTGGGAGACTGCAGCCCGATGAACACGGCAGAAAAAATGTAGATGTGCCGTAGAAGCGACGAAAAGCACAGAAGAATAAAACCAGGAGAGGAAATCATGGAGACGTCTTGACTCGACCAAGTTGGAAGCGGGAGTGAAGTAAAACCTCGTGGCGTTGAAAATACGCGGGTGAAGGAGTGTACGGAACCACGGTGCGTGATTGAAGGAAAAGACACACGTGGTCCGAATAATGAATATAAAATAAGTAGCGTGATGGAAAAATACTGGAGACATGAATGTACGGTATAATTAAGTAGGGCGAATGTAAGAACCGCTACATTACTCCCCTGCCAGAATTGAAGCTGTGTATGCAATACACAGATGAAAGGCGATAATAATATATGAGCAAAGTACAACATGTCACAAGAATCAATGGCTGATAAAAATGTAAAAGTACATGTATTGTATAGTGTATGCAGTAATTTACAGCAGCCTAAGAAATGTACAAGCATGGCATGTTGAAAGAATGTAATACAACAAGCATGGTATGCGAACGGCTGTTTAGTTGCCAAAAATAGAACAGTGAGTATTGACATGGTATGCATCGAATAAACGTGTATAAATGCAAGAGCCTAAAACATTCAATACAAAATCCAAAATGAATACATTTTATAAAACATTGTTAAGTCCAAGAAGTCAGGGAATAATAACATCGTACAACCAAGCTTCCAGGTAAACGCGGGGTCACCAATGTGGAATTATTGAGTGTGTGGGGGTATTGTGAATGGATATTTGAAAGCGTGTTCACTGATCACACCACATAACTCTTATTTTTATTTAGCTACGAGGAAGCAAGGTTGCACTGACAATAAAATACATAATAAACTGTATTCCCATTTCGTTATGTTTATTGGGTACTGATGAGGCTGGCCATACACTTGCAAAGCGTAGCCAAGCACAAGTCGATGAAGTCGAAATGAAAATGCATAAATGGTAAATGTGAATATTGCACGGAGATTACATAATAATCAATGATGAGAATGAACATGAATAAATGCGATGTACATAATGAATGAATAGCGCTTACGACATATATGAAATGACGTCGAAAGTCCAATGAAGATGAAGAGAGTTGAGAACGAAGGAAGGGGCTCAAGCGATGAATGTACGGAGGCTTGAAGGCGGAGATGCAGCTTCGTATTCGTGGCTGAAGAGCGGTGAAGGAACTCGACGCTGACGCTCGTAATAAAGATGTGGTAAAAGCTCTCAGGCGAGAAGAGAAGAGATAAAATAGTTAAATCAGAACTGATTTTATTATTTACTATATAAATCTATGTATCTACCTATTATTGCTTAGTCCTCCAAGACAAAGCAGTCATTCGAAACAAAAAAATCACAGATGTGCATACCCCCCAACACCCCGCTATACCCGTCACGCTCGCACAACGCCAGCATGTAAACTTCCTCTCTTAAAGCGGTCCCAGATACAGAACAGGGACATGTTGCTAACAAGGAGAGGGGCCGGAGGGAGGGACATAGGTAGATACATAGATTTATATAGTAAATAATAAAATCAGTTCTGATTTAACTAATTTACCACAATAAATCATATGTATCTACCTATTATTGCTTAGACCAACACAGATGCAAGCGGGAGGCATGTCCCAAACAAAAAAGGTTAGCGGGGAACCAACGAAGACGAAGCCACCAACAACGATGCCGTAGCAAAACGCTCCTCACTCGCCGGCACATCCTAAAGATAGCACGCGATGAACGTATTCGGCGACAACCAAAAGGCAGCCTTCATAATATCATGAAGGGCAACCCCAAAACAAAGCCCAGGAGGTACCAAGACCCCTGGCATCATGCGCACGAGGACGCACACCCTCCGAGAGGGCCTCGGGACCCGCAGTCTGAACCGCCTCCACAATCCATCCAAAGATAGATTCCCACGAGACAGGTGAGACGGGCTCCCGCCTGATAAGAAAAAGCAGAACGCTATCAAGGCAAAAACCAAAAACCCCAGAGGGGTAAGGAGAAAACTGATCCACCTACCAACTCCTCTCACAGAGGAGTAGCAAGGGAAAAGGACAGTGGGAGTCTAGCCACCAACAGGCAAAGACCCCGCAAAAGACTAACAACAGCACAGAGCTTCACAGAAGCCGAGCTTAGCAAAACGGATCCCGAAACAGACCGAGAACCAGAAACACCAGAAAGTGTAACCGAGTCCAACCAAGATACCCCGGGGGCAGGGGCAAAGCCCCCACCAGCCCCCTGGGCGGTCGGTGGCCTTCTCAGATGAGGCCAAAATCGGAGACACACAATCCGAAAACAAACGCTTCCTACCCTATGCCGAAACGTCGGGTGACGAAGCCTGCTCAAACACCTTAAAAGGCTGTAGGGTTTTAGCTACAGAACCAGCCCGATCATCACTATCATGCTACACCGCACCAGGCTGCAACACTTGGTGGTAGAAACCACCCCGTGACCGGGGGCCCTCTGTCACGGAGGCAACTCAACAGAGAACCCGAAACACATAAGAAAACCGTCAGACAGAGTCCAAGTCAGACTGACGGACCGAGGGCACCAACCTCCCAAAACGGGGCAAGGCGCCGATAGTAGCTGCCCCCAGAGGAGCACTAAATAAACAGCCGGAGGCTTAACCCCAAACAAGAGCCGACGGCACAAGGTGGCAAGCCAACACAGCAACAGGCAATCTGGGCCTAAAAGGTCTAACGGATGCCGGAGAAGTAACACCCGAGACTCATAAATCAAACCCGAAACTGAGTCAGGCATATGACCGGGGCCGACTCAAAAGCCGTCCAAAGCACGGGCAAGCAGAAAAGGAGTAAACCTCCGCCTGAAAAACCGCGAAGCCCGCCGCCAGGTTTACTGAAACTTCAGTAACCCAACTAACAACTCCCATAAACATGGTGACAACTTACACGCCACAGCAGACACACTCGCAAACTCAGCGAATACAACTGACAACGAGTACGGTGCGACCGAGTCCGGCCCAAAGCCAGCCGGCGCACGGGCAGAAATAGGCACCAAGCCCTCGCCCGAACGGGGTGATAAATTTGATGCCAAAAATATTGGCGTCTGCCGGAACAACTGGAAGCCCCAGTAGACCGAGCGAAAGAAATATCAAACCCCCCCAAAAAACTCAAAGCCGCCTGAGCGGAAACAGAAACGGCCGACTGAAACGTTTGACGCTAAACCCTGGCCGCCAAACCACCACTCCGCCTTCTCAGCCGGAGGGAACGGAGCAGTATCGCCTCCCCACTCCAACGAAAGACTTAGCGAATAGAAACACCTCGCTTGAGAAAACGGGGTCACTCGCGAACCCAATGATGGTTGTGAAACCAGGGTCAATTTCGCCCCCGACGACACGAATTGCTGTAAACAACTACGCACAGCCCGCGTCTCCTACGAAGCTGGCCGGTCCGGACAAGACAGCACGGCTTGTAACAGAATTATATCCCCGGCAACAGCCCTAAATAAACTGCCACTCACGGGGGGATGGACACAGTCTGAACTCGGCGGAACAGTAGTCGTTTGTCAAAACGCCCCGAAGCTCAGCCTGAGCGGAGGCAGAAAAGGCAGACATCGGCGAGAATTTCTACTTCGCCTTCTTAGCTCCTGTCCCAGCCGAAACTTGGCGGACGAGCCCTTCCGTTTCTTACCCCTAAAAACGGGGGACGTAACAAACTCCACGGCCCTGCCAGAGCCTTAGCTCTAGCTACCGGGCAACGTAACCATGGCCGCGAACTCCACCGCCTCTCCCTCCAAAAGCGGGGGACGAAGCGAACTTCGCGGCCGTGCTAGAGCGTCAGCTCCAGTTCACGGAAAGTCAAAGCGAGCCTGAACACTTTCATTTCACGGCGGCGATTACATGCATCTCGCTAGAGAAAAAACAGGGCCCCTCTCGACAAAGTTGGTCGTGAAAAGCCGGAACAACTCCGCGCTCAACAGCACAAACTTAGCTCCAGCCCCAGCCGAAAACGGGTGGACGAGCTCTTCCGCTTCTTACCCCCAATACCGGAGACGAAGCGAGCTACACGGCCGAACTAGAGTTTAAACTTAAGCTAAACAGGCGGTGTGAACAGGGCAACAAGCTCTGTCGCCTCTCACTCGTAGATACAGGCGGCGAAGTGAGCTACACGGCCTCACTATCCATAACCAAACTTTACGGCCGGTGTGAATAGGGCCTCGAGCCCCTCCGCTTCTCACCCGTAAAAAACGGGTGGTGAAACGAGCTTCACGGCCCTATACTAGAGCTTCAGCTTTAGCTTTACGGGCGGTGAACATGATACGAAAACGACACACCGAGAGGGGCCCAAAAACCACCTCCGCACTAATTACCTCTGCTAAAAGAGGAGGCTTAACAAACCACGAGCTGGGTACCATCCCTTCCAACTACCAGGCGATCGTTCAAAAACGAAACAAAGCCTCAAACTAATGTCCCCACAAAGGAACAGATCAGCCGTACGTGGCAATACCCTCACAAAAAGATGGGATATCACGCAAAAAGTCCGCCCTGCACGAGAAAATAAATTCCTCAAAAGAGGTATAGAATCCGGAGAAGAACGCTGTCGAAACAGCGAAAACGGAACACTACCACCAGCACTGGGGCGAGAAAAGTAACACAAAGATACGTCTCTAACAAAACCCTCGCGTCAGAGCCCAGACCCGAAAATCGACTCGGGCCCGAGGCCAGCTGCGAACCCTCCGAGACAACGGAGGCCGAGTCTCAGTCACACTGACACTCCAGCATGACCGAATCATACGGCTGAGGGAATAAAACCCCACTGAGGTAAACAACCCCTCACCCAGCAGAGCGCCGAGAGAAACGGGCGCCGGAGAAACAAAGTCTAACCGAGCGCCGACTGTAAGAGGCAAAGATTCTGAAGTCAGAATAGCGGTACTCGACAATTCAGAAAAATAATTTGAATCCGAAGACAAATGACAGGCTCCGCTACACCACTAGCCGGAGCACGGGGGACGGAAAAAACCGCACCCGATACCGTGCCGGGTGACAAATTTGACATCAAAGTTTGTTCACCCGCCGATACAGATGGGGCGCCCAGCTGACGGAACAACTGCAACATGAGAGCCCTGAGCTCTGCCTGCGCAGAACTCGACAAAGACGACACCGGCGTCGATTTCTTGCCTTCTGAGCCCGCGAACCAGCCAAAGCATGGACGCTCGAACTCTTCCGCTTCATACCCGTAGCAACGGGGGACGAAGGGGACTTCTCGGCCTAGCTAGCTTTCTCAAGCATAGCTCCACGGCCAAACTGACTCGAACCGTCACGCTTTACTGCTTCTATAGAAACGTGAGCGAGACCTTGGCGACAGAGTCCCAGCCACACCAACAGCCTAAAGCTGAGGCCAGAAAACCAGTGAGTCAAACGACTCCTCTCCCGGAGACGCACCGAGAGAAGCGGGCGCCGTAGACACAAAGCCTAACGAAAAGCCGACTGTATGGGGTGACAAAATCAACGCCACAGGAGGGACACCCAAGAATTCGGAAAAATAATCCGAATCCGAGGACAAAAAGCACGGCTCCGTCGAACACCAGCCGGGGCACGGGTTACGGTAGGCACCGAACCACAAGCGTGCCGGGTGACAAATTTTTCGCCAATTTGTGCACCTGCCAAGACAATAGCCCACCAACCCAGACAAAGCCTGGGCGCTAGGACCCTTCTGCCTCTTACCCGCTACAACGGGGGACGAAGGGAAGGCTTCCTGGTCTTGCTAGCTTTCATAAGCTCGGCAATACGATCGATTGACATGTGCCGTCTCGCTTCACTGCTTCTAAAGAAACTTGAGCGACAACCCCTAACAAAGGAGGCATCTCGGCCCTGTTAGCTTTGTCAAGCTCGGCTCTAGGGTCAATTGAACTGGGTCGTCACGCCTCACTGATTCCATAGAAACATGAGCGAAACCCCTACGGTATAGTGTAACCGGGACCCTCACACAGCAATGCCTCGAGAGAAGCTTCAGTGAACACCTTGCTCGGTGTGACCGGGGTCTGTTCGCTTCAACACTTCGTGCGAAGCTTCAGCGAAACCCTTTGGTCAGTGTGACTGGGGCCTGCTCGCGTGAATGCTTCCTGAGAAGCTTCAGCGAGCTGCTCGAGCGTCAAACTTCGTGAGAAGCCTCAGCGAGCTCAGACCGTGGCGTGTCACTGGGGTGATACAGGCACCTCATATGTGAACGCAATCCGGGTCGACTTCATGCTTGAATGCATGGCTCGTGCTTCGCACGGCTGTTGTCTCGCAACAGAGCACAGGGGCCGTGAAGCCCGGGGCCTCTACAAGTCATGCTAACCCACGAGGGGGAGAGCCGCTGGTAGGAGTCTCTTTATTCAGTGTCAATGAATCTTAGACCTCGACATACTGGCGCCGGAGCACAGCCCGCTGGCTGGCGCGGACGCGGTATCCGTCGGTAACTTACTACAGGGCAAAACTCCAGACACACCAGGCATAAAATACCCGGTGCGGGGAGCAACCTGTGTCGAGCCTGTACTCGAGACGCCCTTACCTCCCCCCTCCTGCCGCACCAAACCCACCCGCTAGTGAGGTGGTGACAACAGCCGTAACTGGGGGAAGTGAATCCACTCCAAAACCAGACGCCTTGTCCATTGGAAAATCTGTGGATGGGACAAAACAAACTTTCGAACGAAAGCAAAACACAATAAAACAAAGTAACCACAGTTACTAAAAACAAAATCGGCGAGCAACCAGCGTCAATCACAAACAAACTGCGTCGTTTATAAACACACGACAAACTCGAACAAAACAACAGCGTCGTTTATAAACACACGACAAACTCGAACGAAACAAAGCGTCGTTTATAAACACACGACAAACTCGTAACAAAACAACCCTAACGTAGCAAACAACTACGAAAGAGAAAAACGCATATGTAGCGTCAACAAAGAACTTAACACACAGCGAGCTCTAATACAAAAGAGCCGCACCGTATACACACACGTTAACAACACACGAGGTATGCACAAAGAAATCCCGTAACATTCGAGTTTAACACACACAGTGAAAAAGCCCCGGAACACAAAACACTGTGCCCGGGAAAGAACTCAAAAAGGGAAGTACGCTCGGCAAAATGAACACTAAATTCTTGCCAAGACTAAAGTGATTGAGGGTTAAAAAACCGAACCAAAATGTATCAAAACAAATTGGAACTGGATAATGACAGAAAGAATGCACCAAAAACGCTGCGAGGAGCAAAAAACCCCAAATTCAGCGCTATACTTATCTGCACTCCTTAACGAATGACCGCGAAAAGAAGAGAGGAAGTTTACATGCTGGCGTTGTGCGAGCGAGACGGGTATAGCGGGGTGTTGGGGGGTATGCACATCTGTGATTTTTTGTTTCGAATGACTGCTTTGTCTTGGAGGACTAAGCAATAATAGGTAGATACATATGATTTATTGTGGTAAATTGTGGCGCTCGACGACGAAGCAGTGAATCGCTTGATGTCGGAGGCAAGGGTAAAAATGTAGACATCAAAGCCGGTGGTGAAGACGGAGCAGTGAGGTCGCTCGATGAATCGTTGAGCCGGACTTTGAAGTGAAATCATCAGAGTTACAGTGAGTCGAACTCGTTGATGAAATAAACGAACTACGGTGAGTCGAGCTCGTGAGTGGAAAGAGCTACCGGAACGAAGAAACTGGCAGCTCCCAGCGGAGAGTCAGGCGCCATGTCGGTGCTGACTAGAACGTTCCACTGGGAGACTGCAGCCCGATGAACACGGCAGAAAAAATGTAGATGTGCCGTAAAAGCGACGAAAAGCACAGAAGAATAAAACCAGGAGAGGAAATCATGGAGACGTCTTGACTCGACCAAGTTGGAAGCGGGAGTGAAGTAAAACCTCGTGGCGTTGAAAATACGCGGGTGAAGGAGTGCACGGAACCACGGTGCGTGATTGAAGGAAAAGACACACGTGGTCCGAATAATGAATATAAAATAAGTAGCGTGATGGAAAAATACTGGAGACATAAATGTACGGTATAATTAAGTAGGGCGAATGTAAGAACCGCTACAGCCTTAAACGTATGCAAAATGATTTTGAGACGATTTTGAGCTTTTTTAAATTTGTCCTCGGGGGTAGTTGTCCTCGGGGGGTAGTTGTCCTCGGGGGGTAATTGTCCTCGGGGGGTAATTGTCCTAGGGGGTGATTGTCCTCGGGGGGTATTTGTCCTAGGGGGTAATTGTCCTCGGGGGGTAGTTGTCCTCGGGGGGTAATTCTCCGGGGGGTAATTTTCCGAGGGGTAATTGTCCTTGGGGGGTAGTTGTCCTCGGGGGATGATTCTCCGGGGGGTAATATTCCAGGGGGTAATTGTCCTTTGGGGGTAGTTTTCCGGGGGGTGATTGCCCAGGGGGTAATTGTCCTAGAACCCATTCCTATATAGCGCATATCACAAAAATAAATTTAAGTCCCTATGCGCTCAGAAAGAAAAGAAAAAAAGGGATAATAGCAGACATGAGGGAAGAGAAAGAATAACTGCTTTGGCATAACATTGTACTATTTTAACAAACAAAGAAATGTGTCTTTAAGAGACTCTTAAAATGTTCTACTATATCTACCTGCTTAAGATAATTAGGTAATTTATTCCATAACTCTGCAGCTGCCAGTTGAAAGGATCTCGCACCATAGTAATTTGTTGATATTGAGGGAGGAACTAACAAGGATTTCGACTGAGAGCGAAGGTTTCTTGCCGGGCAATATTTTGTTATCAATTGTTGTAAGTAATCAGGGCCCAATCCTTGCATGCACAAGAATACCAATGTCAAAATCTTAAAATCAATTCGTTGTTTTACTGGAAGCCAATGAAGTTGTTCTTAAACTGGGCTAATGTGATCGTGAAGTCGAGTGCGAGTAACCAACCTTGCTGCAGAGTTTTGGATTCTTTGCAACTTCTGAATGTCATTATCAGGAAGACCATATAAGATACCATTACAGAAGTCAAGGCGAGAAACTACATGAGCATGAACAAGTCTTTCTGTGGACCTCTTTGAAAGAAAGGGACGAATTGTCCCAATCTTATGCAAAGCAAATGATGCTGCTTTGCAGATATGATTCACATGAGCTGACAATGTCAAATGTTCATCTACTTTCACACCAAGGTTTCGAGCTTTTTTTTTTTTTTTTTTTTTTTAAATGAATTTATTGATAAATATATACTTTTGAACAAATCAAACAATCATACAAAATCAATTGAAATAACATCGTAGCATCTTAATATAGTTCAAATAAAACATGTTTCGTTTTCTTGAATAACAGTGTTTTCAAATATGCATAGATTTTTTGTTTTACAGTTCCTTTCGATCGTTAATCGGTTGTGGATTAATCTTTTGAAAATACAAAGAATAGAGACTTCATGAAACATGAGTTTGCGATTTTCTGCTTGCATAAATGTAAAATAAACTGCGTATTTTGCATATATGATAAGAAAATTTAAACTGTTAAATATTTTGTTTTTCAAGTTATAACCTTCAATTAAAACGAACTTGTCAAAAGAAAAGTTAACATTGTAAAGTTTTCGAATTATGTCTCCAAATTTTAACCAAAACAATCCTGTGTGTTTGCATTTTACAAATAAATGGAGATTGTCGTGTAACTGATCATCATATAAACATAAGGGATTGTTACACAATTCCCATTTGAATAAATTATACCTATTTGGTAATAAGTTGTGTAATAACTTAAAATTGAATTCTGATATTTTGTTTTCTTTCATAGCTTGTAAATTAAATGACCATATGACTTTTCAGTCGATTTGTTCTGTACTATTTAACAATTCTTCCCATATCTCTTCGATTGGAGGTCTAACAATTGAATGAATAGACAACGTAGAGTAAAAAAAACTTAGACTTTCGTTTAGTGTTAACATTCATTAAAACATTTTTCATGACACCTGCATTTTCTTCTTGTGTCGCATAATATACATGTACCTGTCTTAACATATTCTGTTTCCAAACTTTGGGAATCGCATTTAATATGATGTAATATTCTTGAAACAAAGAAGCATGTTTTTTCTCAAATCTTTCATCAATTTCTCTCAAAGACATAAATCTAGAGTTTTTTACGACATCATTAATTTTCAAAAGGCCTACATCGAACCATTTTTTAATAAATAATACATTTTTGTTATGATCTCTTATATTTGAGTTAAACCATATGTTTTCACTTCTAACATTAGTACATTGTAAATCAATTGGCGTCTTACTTTATACTATCTCTTTAAAGTCAAACCAAGTATATACCTTATTCTTGTAATATTGGGGCATTTTTATATTCTTTAAACAAAACTTCATATCATCTTTTGTACATTTACTATTTAACACATATTGTAAATTGCCCACTTTTTTAAAGAAACCATCAATTATCTTTTTCCACTTTGAGTTTTCGTGGGAGAAGTAGTGCAATATCCACTTTAATATAAAACTTTGTAACAGAGCATTCAAATCAACCATTTTTAATCCTCCATACTCATAACTCATACAAACCACTTTTGTTTTTATTTTGTGCTTTTTTCTATTCCACAAAAATGTATAAAGTAAAGAATCAATGAGTTTCATTACATTTTCCGGCATGGAAATCATTTGAGCATTGTATATAATTTGAGAAACAAGAAATTATTTGATTATAGTTATTTTACCAGAAAAAGTTAAGCGCCTCGCTTTCCATAGACATACTATATTGTTAATCTTTGATATTTTGGGTTTCCAATTAAGATTTATTAGGTTTTGTTCATTTTTCCCAAAATGAACCCCTAATATTTTAACATCAGAATAGGTCCATGGAATGCCATAAATGTTTTCACGAATGGTGTCTCCATTTATGTTAACTACAGAACTCTTTGATTTATTAAGCTCTGAACCAGAAAATAAACCGAAATGTTCTATATGCTTTATAGCTTTCTTTAAAAATGTTGTGTCTTTAACAAAAAATATTGCGTCATCTGCAAATTGCAGTATCTTTATTTGGACTGAATCAAAAAGGGTAATTCCTGTGATGTCTAGATCGTTTCTTATTTTAATAGCTAGTACATCGACAGCGAGTATGAAAAGCAGGGCCGAGAGAGGGCACCCTTGGCGCACGCCTCTTGTTATGTTAATTTGTTCTGTTAACCAACCGTTTACATTGACACTGCTTTTAACATTTGTGTATAGAGTATTGACCCATCTGCAAAAATTATTTTTAAATCCAAATTTCCGTAAACATTCAAAGAGAAAATCCCAACTTAGACAATCAATGCTTTTCTAAAATCTGTTTAAAATGCAAGTCCTTTGTGAGAGTGGTTTTGGACATAGTAAAATATATCTTCAATTAATCTGATATTTTCAGCTAAACATCTACCCTTAATGTACCCTACTTGATCATTGGAAATTAATGTGGGAATTACCTTCTGGAGTCTTTTAGTTAAGATTGATGCCGCAATCTTGTAATCGTAATTAAGAAGTGAGATTGGTCTAAAATTTTCTAAATTAGTTTGATCACCTTTTTTGTGTAATAGCTTAATTATGGCTTGTCTTTGCGTGTTAGAAAGTTCATTATTTTCAAATCCTTCGTTTAGTGGGTTTACAAGCAAACATTTAACTTCTGTTTCGAGCTGAGTTAACAGAGTGTGTTACAGCATTACCAAATGAAATTGTATCTATCCGATTACATTGTCTAAATTTACTTGTAAAGTGAAGGACCTCAGTTTTATCCTCGTTTAGTTTAAGACCATTATGAGCCGACCATATTTTGATATCTACCATACCAGCCTGGAGTTGCAAAACTGCTTCATTCTGACAACCTTTCTTGAATATGACATACACTTGGGTATCATCGACATACATCATACCATTTAACTTGTGTTTGCAGATGATATCATGCAATGGGGCAACATACAAACTGAAGGCTACCGGACCGAAAACTGACCCTTGCGGAACACCACAAGAAGATAACCTAGCATCAAACATAGAATTTCTAACAGATATGACTGTATGAGTTCAAGAGCATTACCACATATACCATATCTTTCATGCAAACGAGATAGGAATGTTTCATGTAAGATCGTATCAAATGCTGCATTATAATCAAGCAAAAGTAGAATTGCCTCCTCGCCCTTATCAAGGTATAGAAGGCTGTCATTGACAACCCTTACAGGAGCAGTTTCACAACTATGGTACTGTCTATAAGCTGACTGAATAGAAGCATACAAATTACTTTGTCTAAGGTAATCCTGCAGCTGAAAAACCAATCTAACGGGCATAAGACCCTACAGAGAGACAATATCTTCAGTACAACATGTAGATGCAAGCGCTTGAACACGATTCTTTTTAGCACTCAGTTGAAACAAAATCAAAAAACAAATTGTAAACAAATTGCCATAAGTCACAAACTATTAGAGTATTCATACGGTATACTCGATAACACTAACCAGGAATACCATTACATTTCTCAGGCATGCCTGTGTGTTATTCTTTTTTAACTTTTTTTTTGGGGGGGGGGGGGGCGCTGTACGAAGTATCACTTAGTTACGGACTGAAGGGTTTTTATATTTTATTCACATTTCCTTCTTCATGACTTACCGGCTAATGCCATATTCAATTGCATTTCCACAGATTCAAAAGGATGAATACTCAAAATCGTTATTATTACTCTAATAAAAAACAGGGGGTGAAAAGTAAGACTTTCTCTTTCTATATGTATACACGACGACCAATCAGCACCCTGCTGTCTGGAGAAGTTACTTTGTCTCTGGAATAAAGCAGTCCATCTGTATTTCAATAGCTGATTTGTATATATATCTAATAAAATACCCATATAAAATCTTATAAAATACACATTTTATATGGAAAATATAACCAGCAAAACAATAAGTGAGCGTATTGCTCATCAGATTTCTCTCCCTCCCCCCTCTTCAGAATCCTGGCACATCTTCTGTAATAACATGAATGTTTAATGTGAGAGTACAGACTATCATATGGTTTACGTATGCCATTCATTTGTATTTCCACAGATTGACATGTTAGGTATCGGGGGCTTGAAATTACAAACTAACCAACCAGCATCCTGTTGTCTGGGGAAGTTTCTCAGTCGCCTGCCTCATCTTACAGACCTGAATATTCGCTCATGTTACTTTCATGATGATTTCTACAAAGAGATTGTTGATGGAGCTTCTTCATCTAAGGTAAAAAAAAAAAAAAATAAAGAAGCAGGACAAAAAAGGGATGATACATAGTTTTTTTTTTTAACCTGAGGTTGTGGGATAGGAATATGAATAACATGGCAAAAATATTCTTGACACTTTCTTCATGAATAACACTTTGTCACCAATCAAGTGAACAAATGTAAGATAAATCATCGATGGGCTAGTACTAGTAATGTATTATCTTAATATAATCAGGTGTGTTTTTCAGTTCTGTGCCATACTACACTAGCTCAGCATTTTTTTAACCTTTTTCAGTCACGGCACACTTTTAAGAAAAAAAAAGGTTTGCGTCACCCCAATCCCAAATTTATCAAAGAAGAAACATTTTGCATAACTCTGGCACTCGTCAATATGCCTATGGGCCCATTTGTCTCTAAATGCGGTCTTGCAAAAACAAAAACAAATACTACTAATAATAATATGGTAGAAATGTAATCAAAACTTTTACAAGATACATGTAGGAAAAAAATATAAGATATATTCGGGCACTTTGCTGCGGACACTGCTGCACGAATATGAAGATATTTTTGCACCTCGCTGTTGATTAAAAAGGTATTCAGGCATTTTACTGCCTAAGAGCCTTACTTTATTACTAGGCAAGGCAAGTGAGCATAGTGACTGAGCAATAAAGTTTGATGACTTAATTTTATCTTGTGAATGAGACGGAAAAACAACAAAAACAAAAACAGATTACCTCCTCTTTTGTAGAGAGATAAGCCCTTATGACGGTAGGTAGCCGAAATGACCCCCCCCCCCCCTATCACACATATGTATAGGCATATGGAGAAACCACGGTAAGGTTTTCAATCTTGACCTTGACTGATGACGTCATCCAGGCGCCATTTTGTGAAATTTTCTGAAAATCAACTTCAGATCAATTTCAGGTCAAAAAACGCGCGCGTACGTCCGCGCGTCAGTGCACGCGCACATTTTTTTAATGCTTAAAATCGTCTCAAATTTTTTTCTTCATAGGTTTTAGGCCATTTTAAGCATTTTATAAAAAATCGCGCACACGCACACGCGTGCGCGTTTTCGCGCGTAACACCATTAAGCAACATAAATACGCCATTTTCTTTTCTTTCATGATATTTCCCATATTTTTTCAAACAATTTAATTCCATGTATATCTCTTTATGACCATTAATAACAATGTGAGAATCCATTCAGGATAAATATCCGTGCGCGCGAGCTCTTGAAATACAAAGCATTTATTATGGTCAAAAACATGCCTTACAAAGTCCATTATAGCTCTTTGGGATGCACGTGGACCCCAAATTTTTTCCATATTTTGATAGAGTATGAGTTGGAGATATGATTTTAGGTCTCATTTGGCCATAAAGTGTAACGTAACATCATCATAATGGCCTTGGAACTCAAAATACGAATTTTGCCTATTATGACGTCAGCATATTTGTGGAAAATTGATTGTATCTCTGTAAATATTGATCGATTTACTTCCAAATTTTGATATGATCTAGCTTGGACAATTCTCTACAAATGCAGTTACCACGATATTTCATTTTGACAAAGGTATCATGGCGTACTTTTGCGATTAAAAGAGGCATGTCAATTTTTTACATTCTGCGTGTATTCTCTATGGGACATGACTTTTTCTCAAAACTGGATTCTACATCCTGTCTTTTGCGAGCATTATGGGGCATTATCACTGTCGTTTTAGCTTCGTTTACGCTGAACTTCGAGTATGTTGTAGCTGAGACATTAGGGATTTTTAGATTTGCCCGTCGACAGCTTTGACTGCAACGTGTGACGTCATTTTAAGGCACTGCGCATGCGTCACGTCGTCTCAGTCAGCAAAAGAGAATGCGTCAACCTTGATTTTCCTAAATCTAGTACGGTACTAGTATATGCCGCGTGCGCATAAAATATACAGTTCCTCAGGTAGACAAAGGAACATCCTTCCCTGCTATTGTGTAGAAATGTGTAGAACAGGTGTCACATGCATATTCACCTGTTCTACACATTTTTACATAATAGCAGTGAAGGGATGTTCTACCACAGCAATAGGCCAGTTTCGTAATGCAACCAAATTAAATGCATACGTCTTTGTGAAGTGCCTCAATACAAATTATTTCATTCACCTGATAAGAATAATAGTATTTCAATCGTCAGAATGCGACTGCATGTGTTAAGTGTTGCTAGGTAGGTCAAGCCATAGGCCCGAATTCACAAAGGAGGTTTGTCGACAAACCTTGGTTTTCTTGCGTCATATGACGCGTTTCGACGCGTTTTTTACAAACCATAATGTTTGTCCAACCTGGCAACAACTCATGTTTGCAGTTCGGATTCTGTCTATTGAAATATCATTATTCTTATCAGGTGAATAAAATAATTTGTATTGAGGCACTTTACAAAGACCTATTTGGTTACATTACGAAAGTGGCCTATTGTTGAGGGTAAAATGAGGAACTGTATAATAAAATATTATTTTGCCCTCGTTCTTTGTTCGTCATGTTCATAGTGTTACTTCCTGCATGCATGTATATCGTCGAGTGCAATCTAAAAGATTTCTAATTGTAGTCAACATGGGCAGTTGAGTACGTTGATACACTTGAACAGTCGGCGTTCGTCGTGTTCTCGTCCACTCAATCTAAAATTCCCTATTAAGCTATCTCAAATGTGCCCTTTATTTTGTCTCAATTTTTTGTTGGATCAGCCCACCTATACTTGTTCCAAAGAAGTATTACAAATCTAGTCAGGTGGGCTGTATAACGTACAGACCACCTTATAATTTCGTTATAGTTGCCTTTATTTATTTATCAGGTGCGCTGTATAACGTACAGACCACCTTATAATTTCGTTATAATTGCCTTTATTTATTCATTTATTTATTTATGTATTATTTATCAGGTGGGCTGTATTGTAACGTACAGACCACCTTATAATTTCGTTAGAATTGCCTTTATTTATTTATTTATTCTTTATTTTTCTTATTTCGAACCACTTTTTTGTAAGCACGATAACTTGAAAATGGCTCAATCAAATGCCTTCAAATTTGGCACACATATGTATAGGAATATGTACGAAGCACAATAACGTTTCAACATTGACCTTCACTGATGACGTCATCTAGGAGCCATTCTGTAAAATTTTCGGAAAATCAACTCATGATCATATCTTCATAACCAAAAGGTATTTCTCATTCATATTTATCATGATCAAGGTCAATATCCGTCCGGTCAATTTCAGGTTAAAAAAAACGCGCGTGCGTGTTCGTCCGCGCGTTAGTGCGCGCGCAAAATGTTAAAATGCTCAAAATCGTCTCAAAATAATTTTGCGTACGTATAAGCCCATTTTATAAAAAATCGCGCAAACTTGCGTGCGCGCGCGTTTTCGCGCGTAAAACAATTACACAACATAGAATCATATTTTTCTTTCTTTTATCATATTTGGCACATTTTTCCAAGCATTTTGATACCTTGTTCACCTTTTTCTGACCATTATTAATGGAATGAACGTCCGTTTAAGATACACGTCCGTGCGTGCGAGCTCTTGTAATACATAGCATATACGGGCAAAAACATGCCTATATAAAATCCATTGTAGCTTTTTAGGATGCAAGGTGACCCCAATTTATGTTCATATTTTAATAGACTATGAGTCGGAGATATTTTTCCATGTCTCATTTGACCCTCAATTAACCCATGACGTCATCATAATGGCCTCCGAACTCAAAAATTTAATTTGCATATTATGACATCAGCATATTTAAAAAAAATTGATTATATCTCTGTAAATATTGATCGATTTTCTTCCAAATTTCGATATGTTCTAGCTGAGACAATTCATTACAAATGTAATTGACAAAAAATTTCATTTTGACAAAGGAATCATGGCGTATTTTTGCGATTAAAGGAGGCATGTCAAATTTTCACTTTTTGCGTGTATTCTCTAAGGGACATGACTTTTTCTCAAAACTGGATTCTACATTCCCGTCTTTCGCGAGTAATATCTCCGTCGTTTTAGCTTCGTTTACGCTGAACTTTGAGTATGATGTAGCTTAGCCTCTTGTCGATGGCCCTCGCGTTTTGGAGTCCGTAAATTCTGGCGAGCGAAGCGAGTCAGAGAGGCTGTTCACACCGACAGAGATAGCGCGCGCTAGACCGCGCTATCTCTGCGGTTTGGAAGGTACAACGTCGTTTCGGTCCGCCCAACAGCGAGCCACGGCGAGCCAAAATGGCGTGCCACTGGAGCACCTCTTGGGGGTGGTCCACGAGAGATAGCGCGGTCTAGCGCGCGCTAGAAAAAAAGGGGTGCTACGATAGACCGCGCTATCTCATTGCGGTGTGAACAGCCTCAGAGAAACCGAGCGCGAGCGAGGACCTCTTGACAAGTGATCTGAATTTCTTATGTTTTACATTGTTTGGCGAATATTCCGACCCAAGAAAAGTCGGTGAAAGTCATCCAATCAGAGAGAGCTACTATGACGTAATATCTACCGCTCTGTGCGAATTCCCTCCGTGAGAGCGAGACTGGCCGCCTAGTTGTAGTCTGCAAGCACAAACCCTGGTCAGTCGTAAAAGAGAGTCTGTACTATAAGACTACCATATGCCATGTACTATAGCTGCTCCTGACCTATATTGGTACAACCAGTAGGTACCAGTAGGTTGCTGGGCTAGGCTTCTCTCAAGACACAATGATTTTTTGATAAAGTGTCAAATTAGGGTCTGTGCTTGCAGACTAGCCTAGTTGGGCAATCCCGAAACACACACATACACACACACAATCGCTGCGGTCTAGACATGCATAATTCAGTAGATTGATTGATTGATTTTTATTCGACAAGCTTCCAACATACAACAATATACAATAATAACAGATCAAAAATAAGTCAGCTTGAACAGGATAACCCACGAAAGCTCAAGAGCTTATTTCCAGTGGGGTCCCTTACAGACATGTATAAAATTAATAAGTTAAAATAGTAATATTTACAGACAGATAAGAAAATTAAAAGAACTACTTATTAAAGATAATAATAATAATAACAACATTAAACTGATGATAGAAATGATATTAAATACAAGAAGAAAAAGAAGAAGGAGAAGAAGAAAAAGAGGAGAAGGAAGAAGAGGAAAATAATGATGAATTTGTAGAATTTCTATAACGTACGAAAACATAAGTATATACAACATGAAAAAGTATGAACCGACAGAAGAATAAACATTTCAATCATATAACATGTCATTCACTTCTCTTCTCTGACTGTCAAGTATTAGGTATTCCTTTAATTTCCTCTTAAAATGATCATAGTTTCCTATTTCTTTTACACCATTGGGAAGGGAATTCCAATGTTTTATGGCATTGTAATAAAACGAATTTCCAATACTACCTACTCTTTCTGGTAAGTTAAAGTTGAATCGTCTATTTCTTGTATTATAATCATGTACGTCAGTAACAAGATCGAAGTTGGATCGAATATAATGATTCGACCTAGTATGATATATTTTATGCACGTGATGCAATACGAGTTGTTTTGATCTTTGGTCGACTTCAAGAAAACCAGCTTTAGAAAGTTCGCTGTAGCCAACATGAGTTCTTGGACCAGAACAGTTGATAAATCTCACCATTTTGTTCTGTATAATCTTCAACTTCTTTTGATCTGACTTGTTTATGTTACTATACCATGCAGGGTTAGCATAGTCAAATAAACATTGAATTAGAGCAAAACAGAGTGTACGTCTTGCTTTTAAATCCATACAACTTTGATATCTGTACAAAAATTTCAGACGAGAATTTGCTTTTTTTACAACTGATTCTACTAAAGATGAAAATGAAATTGCGCTAGCCAACTCAATGCCTAAATACTTCACAGACTCTTTTCTCTTGATTGCTTGATTATTGTGTGTCACTTTGAATTCAAATGACTTTTTAGAACTACTTTTAGAACAAAATAAAATGCTTTCTGTTTTTCCCAAGTGTAAAGAAAGCTTATTATCAGTCATCCAATCGACACACGTAGACAGCTGTTCACTGAGCTTTTCCTCAATATATTTAGGATCAGGATTTGAATAGAGTAGTACGCTGTCATCTGCGTACAATAATAGTTTGAAGTCTTTTATACAAATACACATATCATTTATATAACTTGAAAATAGAATTGGGCCTAAAATGCTTCCCTGAGGAACACCGCATGTTATAGGCATTAGTTTGGAACGAATATCATGAATGGCCACTACTTAGTGCCGATTAGATAAGTAGGATCTGAACCAATCTAAACTTGCCTTATCAAAACCCGTTAGTTGTAACTTCTTCAATAAGACGCAATGATTAACTGTATCAAAAGCTTTTTGCAGATCAAGGAGCACCATACCAACAAAGCGCCCTTGGGAAGTTTCTCTCCTCAAATAATCAGTCAAATGAATTAGACATGTTTCAGTCGAATAATCATGTCGAAAACCAGATTGAAATTCATAAATTATATCATTTTCTTTGAAGTATCTTTCAATTTGAACACAGACCGATTTTTCTAGAATCTTTGATGCTACGCTTAAAACACTAATAGGTCTATAGTTGCTAACATCAGTTTTATCTTTCTTTTTATAAAGTGGAGTCACTTTTGCTATTTTCATATCCTCTGGAAAAGTACTCGTCAAGATAGATAGGTTCATTAAGTAACTTAGAGGCTTAAATAAAACCTTCGCACCATCTTTTAGAAATTTAGCTGGAATCAAGTCTAACCCAGTACTTGTTGATACATTCAACTTACGTAACTCTTTGAAAACAAATTGTTCACTGATTGGTAATAACTCGAAGCTGTTTTCACGTACACCTTTTCTTTCGTAAAAGTCACGAATACAATCATTGTCTGCACTGAAAAAGTCTTTGGAAGGGGGGAGTTTGTCTACTAATTTGGCAGCCACATTTGTGAAATGAGAATTGAATTCATCAGCGATGGCCATCTTATCATGACATAATTCCCCATCAATTTTAATGACAGATTCTTGTTCTTTTCGCTTCTTATTTTTCAATCCTAAGTTTTTTAGATTCTGCCAAAGTTTTTTCGAATCTTGTTTATTTTCTTCTATCTTGTTTTGTAAGTAATTGAGTTTAGCCTTTTTCACCTCTCTTTGGACTATATTCCTTAATACTCTGTATCTATTATAGAGCTTCTCATCTTTTGCTCTTTTCCTCCATTTTTTGTATACTATATTTCTCTCTTGAATTAGGGAAAGAATATCTTTAGTCAACCAAGTTTCTGATCTTTGTTTTATTCTTATCCGTTTCAGTGGCGCTATCATATTCAAATTTGAGATAAAAACATGTTGAAATATTGACCATGCCTCATTTACATCTGTACAGTCAGTTATTCGTGACCAATCAACAACAGATAGTTGAAGATTGAAAGACTCTTCTGTATATTTTTTCATGGATCTGATATCATTAGTCCTGTGATGACCTATAGCCAGTCTAACATTTTTTCCGTGTACAGAAAGTAAAATAATGGTCGCTAATACCTAGATCAATGACACCACTTTGACTTATTTTATTTTCTTTGGTACAACCAACATGATCCAATAGAGAAGAACATGTAGGTGTAACGCGTGTTGCCTCTTTAATGAGTTGACTAAACCCATGAAGACTCAACAAGTCAATATATTTTTTAGCCAGTGGCGATTTGCGAAGAAGACAAATATTCATGTCTCCTAAAAGAATTATTTCGTCATCCTTCTTTAATGTATCAAGAATATTGGACAATTTCTCGATAAACAAATTGTTTTTCGGAGGTCGATACAGAACGCCAACAACAATTGGTTTTGATCTTGGTATAAGCAAATTTATCCACAGGGATTCCGTATCTCCAGTACTTATAGCATCCATAATATTAAATGCAATATCATTTCTGATATAGAAACATACACCACCTCCAGAGCCAGAGGATCGATCATGACGTATGATTTTATATCCGTCTATTTCAATTTCTTCATCATTTATGGAATTGTTTAACCATGTTTCAGTGAAAGCAATAATAGACAGCCTTTTTCTTTTAAAAAGAATTCTAAGTTCCGATATCTTGTTTAGAATAGACCTCACATTAAGGTGTAAAAAATGAAGGCCTTTAACTTTAAACTTTTCTTCAAATTCTTGATAAAGAGAAGTGTTTTCATCTCTGAGGTTTGGCTGAATTACTCTTGCTATCGCTTGCTTTTCAGGTGTAACGCGCGTTACCTTAAAATAGTTATCTTTTAGTCTATCCTCGTTTTGGCTTTCTTTCTCTAAACAATCGTCGGTAAATAATGAGTCACAAAAAGATGGCAGACAACATGTTAAACAATTCCACTTCTCATCAGGGCATTCATAATATAACCTGCGGTACTCTGAAAAACTGATAGCTTGACAATTAGTGTGAAACCATTTTTTACAATAAGAACACAGAAGGCCGTGTTGATTACATTTGACTGGCTTATCACAGTTCCCACAAGGGAACTTATATTTTCGACCGTCAACTATAATTTTCGGATCATCACTAGATTTTGTCAAACTTTCACTTAATTCAATACCCTTCTTACAAACTGAAGATATTTCGCCCAGTCTTTCATGTCCACCTTGGATGGTCTGAAGGCTGGTTTCAGTCGTGACCTCTGATTGACTGCACTGAAATCCAAAGATGTCCCAGAAACAGATTCGGCGTAGGACTTTACGGGGCTGCTTTTTTCCTCATCAGAATGAAGACTCTGGTTTTCTCGGTAGATGGCTTGATGCCGCCTTGCTCCAGGTTCACTGCCTGTAACTTGATCGGACGACCGTTGAGTCCAGCCATGGCCTCGTGTTGTCAGTTGGTCAGCACTGTTGATGAGGCGTTTCAGGTTGCTTGCCAAAATTCGTTGACCGGCTCTGTTGAGGTGAACGCCATCACGCCCGAGATGCTGCTCGCTGATATCATTGTTGATGATGAGGCCCCATCTGTTCTCGCTGGCTGCCAACTCCATCAGATAGTTGATCTCATCAACCCGCTTCTTGTCCGCTTCACTCTCCCATCTACGATGGATGATCGTAGAGACTGAGACGTTAAACCCCTCGGCAGCAACAGACTTGCCGAGGTCTGTGATTTGGTGGCAAACTTCACCAGCACCTTCAGAGATGTTGTTGGTGCCAGCGTGGATGATCAGTTCTCCCCCTGGCTTGAGAAACTCGCAAGGTGAAGAGGTGAAGATGTCTCTCACTTTTGCACCGGGAAAAGAGACGCACTTCACGTTCTTGCTCCGTCGATGTGTTTTATCATGGAATCACCGACCACAACTACATCTCGTTTGTTGCGGATCACACTATGTCGGTGGCGGTATCCCTCTAGCTGCTCATGGTCCCGGCCCCCCCACTCAGAGGTCGGAATGACCGCATGCGTGTTGCCAAAATGTCCGGTAAAGGGGTACTTTTCGTGTGACAAAGTCCGGCCCGAGAATTGTAAAAAAAGGGGTGTATTTGACTTTTCACCCGGAGATTTCTTTAAAAAGGGGGTGTTTTCCTTTTTTTCTCTCATCTCTTTGGACTCCTGAGAAATTATTCCGAATTTAGGGGGGTACATTGAGCATTTTTCCTGATTTAGGGGGGTCTCCAAGGCAGAAAAAGCCTGCGAAAAGCCCGCGAAAGGGGGGTTCAGAAATGTTGGCAGTCCTCAGATAGGGGGTGCTTTCAAAAATAGGGTACGAGCATATGCGTACCCTAAATAACACTGAGTGGGGGGGCCGGGCTCATGGTATGGTGGTGAAGTAGAAGTTCTAGTACTAGGTGTTGACAAAGATCGGCCTGAGCTGTCATCAGTTGCGTCGCTGTCAACAGTTGCGTCGCTGTCATCAGTTGCGTCATCAGAGAGAACTTCAGGATGGGTGATGTTGGTTTTGGAGAACAACTTCAGGTGCTTGGCCTTGTATTCATGAAGTTGATCTTTCATTGGCATTGATAAACTCTTGGCACTGTTGTCTGATTCCGTGTTCTCTGATAATATTTCAAACCGGTTATGCGTAGCAATTGTCGGGAAATATTTGGTGGTAGGCCTAGATACTTGTTGTTGTGCCCTCAGATTCCCTAGTTCCTTCTCCTTCTCCTTCTCCGTCTCCTTCTCCTTCTCCTTCTCCCTTGCACTACACCCTGACTTATGGATCCTGCTGAGTATCGTCGTAGAAGTAGAAGTAGAAGTATGCTGTTCGAATAGATTGTTGAACTTCTTCTCGATAGTATCTAGCCTACTATTCAAGCCTTTCATTTCAATCGGTACATTATGCAGTAGTTGTCGGCAGTCTGCGTCATCATTGAAGACATCATCTGGCTTTTCATGTTTATCTTCATCTACATCACCAGCGGCATTAGTGTTCCTTATTTCGTCTAGGCCTACTGCATTTTCTAGTCTTTCAAGAAGGATCGCCTTTACTCCGTTTGTATGCATACCTCTTTTCTGTAACTCAGCACGTAGTTGCTTCACGCGGAGTCCACGTAAATTTGTTGGCAAAGTTTCCATGGTTACGTTGCTGCGTTGGTATCTGCTGGTCCTTTGCGTAACTCAACTAGTATGGCGCAATATTTTGCGCACAATTGTTTTGATGCTACGCCGATTGTTCAAATTTGAAATATAAAATCGCTAAAAAACTGGATTAAAATTGACGAAAAACGAATATATCTCGGAAAATGTTCACATACCGTCGAAAAGAGTGAAATGTCCACAATCACAGGAAAATTTCCAAGACGTAGATGTATAACAGTCAAAAGAAAGTGCACTATAAACGCACAAAATATGGGAATTTACGGAGCACCACAAACACACGTCTGCCTCTGTCAGAATTAAACCTAAATCGGGTCTCATGAATATTTAAATCAGATCACTTGTCAAGAGGCCCTCGCTCGCGCTCGGTTTCTCTGACTCGCTTCGCTCGCCAGAATTTACGGACTCCAACAAAGCGAGGGCCATCGACAAAAGGCTAGATGTAGCTGAGACAATTAGCCATCTCAAATGTGCCCTTCATTTTGTCTAAAATTTTAGTTGGACCAGCCCACCTATACTTGTTCCAAACACGTATTACAAATCTAGTTTATTATCAGGTGGGCTGTATAACGTACAGACCACCTTATAATTTCGTTAGAATTGCCTTTGTTTATTTATTATTTATTATTTATATCTTTTTCTTATTTCTAACCACTGTTTTGTAAGCACGATTACTTGTAAATGGCTAAATCAAATGCCTTCAAATTTGGCACACATATGTATAGGCATATGTACGAAGCACAATAACGTTTTCAACATTGACCTTTACTGATGACGTTATCTAGGCGCCATTTTGTAAAATTTTACGAAAATCAACTCATGATCATATCTTCATAACTAAAAGGTATTTCTCATTCATATTTATCATGATCTAGGTCAATATCCGTCCGGTCAATTCAAGTGAAAAAACGCGCGCGTGCGCGTACGTCCGCGCGTCAATGCGCGCGCAAAAATTTAAAATGCTCAAAATCGTCTCAAAATCATTTTGCATACGTTTTAAGTCATTCTAAGCATTTTATAAAAAAACGCGCACACACGCATGCGCGCGCGTTTTTGCGCGTTTATGACTATCAATAACGGAATGATCGACCGTTTAACAAACATTTCCGTGCGCGCGAGCTCTTGTAATACATAGGATATACGGGCAAAAACATGCCTATATAAAATCCATTGTAGCTCTTTAGGATGCAAGGTGACCCCCATTTTTTTCCCATATTTTGATAGAGTATGAATCGGAAATATGATTTCATGTCTCATTTGACCCTCAATTAACTCATGACGTCATCATAATGGCCTCCGAACTCAAATTTTTAATTTGCATATTATGACATCAGCATATTTTAAAAAAAATGATTATATATCTGTAAATATCGATCGATTTTCTTCCAAATTTCGATATGTTCTAGCTGAGACAATTCATTACAAATGAGGTTAACATAATTTTTCATTTTGACAAAGGAATCATGGCGTATTTTTGCGATTAAAGGAGGCATGTCAATTTTTCACTCTTTGCGTGTATTCTCTATGGGACATGACTTTTTCTCAAAACTGGATTCTACATTCCCGTCTTTTGCGAGCAATATATCCGTCGTTTTAGCTTCGTTTACGTTGAACTTTGAGTATGATGTAGCTGAGACAATTAGCTATCTCAAATGTGCCCTACATTTTTTTTAAAATTTTAGTTGGATCAGCCCACCTATACTTGTTCCAAACAAGTATTACAAATCTAGTTATTTATCAGGTGGGCTGTATAACGTACAGACCACCTTATAATTTCGTTATAATTGCCTTTATTTATTTATTTATTATTTATCAGGTGGGCTGTATAACGTATAGACCACCTTATAATTTCGTTAGAATTGCCTTTATTTATTTATTTATTTATCAGGTGGGCTGTATAACGTACAGACCACCTTATAATTTCGTTAGAATTGCCTTTATTTATTTATTATTTATTATTTATATCTTTTTCTTATTTCTAACCACTTTTTTGTAAGCACGATTACTTGAAAATGGCTCAATCAAATGCCTTCAAATTTGGCAAACATATGTATAGGCATATGTACAAAGCACAATAACGTTTTCAACATTGACCTTTACTGATGACGTCATCTAGGTGCCATTTTGTAAAATTTTACGAAAATCAACTCATGATCATATCTTCATAACTAAAAGCTATTTCTCATTCATATTTACCATGATTAAGGTCAATATCCGTCCGGTCAAATTCAGGTCAAAAAACGCGCGCGTGAGCGTACGTCCGCGGTCAATGCGCGCGCAAAATTGTAAAATGCTCAAAATCGTCTCAAAATCATTTTGCATACGTTTTTAGGCCATTCTAGGCATTTTATAAAAAATCGCTCACACGCGCATGCGCGCGCGTTTTTCGGCGTAAAACTATAACACGACATATAATCGCCATTTTTTTTCTTTCATAATATTCCACATATTTTTACAAACAAATCGATACCATGTTTGTCTCTTTATGACTATTAATAACTGAATGATCGACCGTTTAACATAAATTTCCGTGCGCGCGAGCTCTTGTAATACATAGCATATATTGGCAAAAACATGCCTATACAAAATCCATTGTAGCTCTTTAGGATGCAAGGTGACCCCAATTCTTTTCATATTTTGATAGAGTATGATTCGGAAATATTGTTTCATGTCTCTTTTGACCCTCAATTAACTCGTGACGTCATCATAATGGCCTCCGAACTCAAAATTCCAATTTGCATATTATGACGTCAGCATATTTATTGAAAATTTATTGTATCTCTGTATATATTTAACGATTTGTTTCCAAATTTTGATATGTTCTTGCTGAGACAATTCTCCACACATGTAGTAAACACGATTTTTCATTTTGACAAAGGGATCATGGCGTTTTTTTTTCGATTAAAGGAGGCATGTCAATTTTTCACATTTTGCGTGTATTCTCTATGTGACATGATCTTTTCTCAAAATTGGATTCTACATTCCCGTCTTTCGCGAGCAATATCTCTGTCGTTTTAGCTTCGTTTTCGCTGAGCTTCGAGTATTTTGTAGCTGAGACAATAAGCTATCACAAATGTGCCCTTTATTTTGTCTCAAATTTTAGTTGGACCAGCCCACCTATAGTTGTTCCAAACAAGTATTAAAAATCTAGTCAGGTGGGCTGTATAACGTACAGACCACCTTATTATTTCGTTAGAATTGCCTTTATTTATTTATTATTTATCAGGTGGGCTGTATATCGTACAGACCACCTTATAATTTCGTTAGAATTGCCTTTATTTGTTTATATTTTTTTTTTACATCTAACCACTTTTTGTAAGCACGATTACTTGAAAATGGCTCAATCAAATACCTTCAAATTTGGCACACACATGTATAGGCATATGTACGAAGCACAATAATGTTTTCAACATTGACCTTCACTGATGACTTCATCTAGGCGCCATTTTGTAAAATTTTTGGAAAATCAATTCATGATCATATCTTCGTAACGGAAAGACATTTCTCATTCATATTTATCATGATCAAGGTCAATATCCGTCCGGTCAATTTCATGTAAAAAACGCGCGCGTACGCGTACGTCCGCGCGCTGGTGCCCGCGCAAAATTTCAAAATGCTCAAAATAGTCTCAAAATCATTTTGCATACGTTTTAGGCCATTTTAAGCATTTTATAAAAAAATCGCTCACACGCGCATGCGAGCGCGTTTTCGCGCGTAAAACTATCAGAAAACATAGAATCGGCATTGTTTTCTTTCATGATATTCCACATATTTTTACAAACAAATTGATACTATGTTTATCTCTTTATGACTATTATTAACGGAATGATCGACCGTTTAACATAAATTTCTGTGCGTGCGAGCTCTTGTATTACATAGCATATATGGACAAAAACATGCCTACACAAAATCCATTGTAGGTCTTTAGGATGCAAGGTGACCCTATTTCTTTTTTTCATATTGTGATAGAATATAAATTGGAGATATGATTTCATGTCTCATTTGACCCTCAAGTAACTCATGACGTCATCATAATGGCCTCCGAACTCAAAATTTCAATTTGCATATTATGTCGTCATCACATTTTTGGAAAATTGATTGTATCTCTGTTAATATTGATCAATTTAATTTTCTTCCAAATTTGAATATGTTTTAGCTGAGACAATGCTCTACAAATGCAATATTAACAATTTTTAATTTTGACAAAAGCATCATGGCGTATTTTTGTGATTAAAGGAGGCATGTCAATTTTTCACTTTTTGCGTGTATTCTCTAAGAGACATGAATTTTTCTCAAAACTGGATTCTACATTTCCGTCTTTCGCGAGCAATATCTCCGTCGTTTTATCTTTGTTTACGCTGAACTTTGAGTATGTTGTAGCTGAGACAATTAGCTATCTCAAATGTGCCGTTCATTATTTATCAAATTTTAGTTGGACCAGCCCACCTATACTTGTTCCAAACAATTATTACAAATCTAGTTTATTTTTCCTATTTCTAACCACTTTTTTGTAAGCACGATAACTTGAAAATGGCTCAATCAAATGCCTTCAAATTTAGCACACATATGTATAGGCATATGTACAAAGCACAATAACGTTTTCAACATTGACCTTCACTGATGACGTCATCTAGGCGCCATTTTGTAAAATTTTACGAAAATCAACTCATGATCATATCTTCATAACCAAAAGCTATTTCTCATTCATATTTATCATGATCAAGGTCAATATCCGTCCGGTCAATTTCAGGTCGAAAAACGCGCGCGTGTCAATGCGCGCGCAAAATTTTAAAATGCTCAAAATCGTCTCAAAATCATTTTACATACGTTTTAGGCCATTCTTAGCATTTTATAAGAAAGCGCGCACACATGCATGCGCGCGCGTTTTTGCGCGTAAAACTACTACACAACATAGAATCGCCATTTTTTTTCTTCTTCATAATATTCCACATATTTTTACAAACAAATTGATACCATGTTTGTCTCTTTATGACTATTAATAACGGAATGATCGACCGTTTAACATGAATTTCCGTGCGCGCGAGCTCTCGTAATACATAGCATTTATGGGCAAAAACATGCCTATACAGGATTCATTGTAGCTCTTTAGGATGCAAGGTGACCCCCTCTGTCAAAATTTGATAGAGTATGAATCGGAGATATGATTTCATGTCTCATTTGACCCTCAATTAACTCATGACGTCATCATAATGGCCTCCAAACTCAAAATTTCAATTTGCATATTATGTCGTCATCATATTTTTGGAAAATCGATTGTAGACCCTATCTCTGTTAATATTGATCAATTTTCTTCCAAATTTTAATATGTTTTAGCTGTGACAATGCTCTACAAATACAATATTCACAATTTTTCATTTTAATCAAGGCATCAGTGCGTATTTTCGCGATTAAAAGAGGCATGTCAATTTTTCACATTTTGCGTGTATTCTCTATGGGACATGATTTTTTCTCAAAACTGGATTCTACATTCCCGTCTTTCGCGAGCAATATCTCCGTTTTAGAGTTGTTTTCTCTGAGCTTCGAGTTTGTTGTAGCTGAGACAATAAGCTATCACAAGTTTGCCCTTTATTTTCGATCAGATGCCGGAATCATGCTCATATTTCACTTGCAAATTGGGATTTGATAATTCCATTTACCGTTTACGTGTATTCGCTATAGGAAATGTTTTGGTATATCGGTAACGCATTTGACTTCCGACCTCGAGTACCCTGGTTCGAGTGCGGGCGTCTCCAACAATTTTTTCCTTTTTTTTTTCTTCTTTTTTTGACCTTTCACTGATCATAAGAATTGAAGACAGACCACCTAATTCGTCCCCATGACGGATTAAATTTTTAGTCTATAAATGTAATGCTTCCTGGGAGAAATTTCAATAGTTTAAACATATTTGTGGCTTACACCCAGTAAATAAGATCGATTGATCGATCTGTAATTGAAAAACAAGTCAGAAAAAATCTTGGAACCAGCGGGATTTGAACCTGTCATCTACTGCCTGCCAAGTAGCGACTCTACCACCAGGCCATCACTGGTCCATGGCACAGTCACGATGAACATAATTCTAGTGATTTCATTATCAGTGATGCATACATGTGATATTGTGATATTGTGTATGCTACATGTATGTGACTGATGCCAATCGATTTTCTATCTAACAGATTCAAACAGTCGACCTGGATTACAGCTGGCGTTATTTTTCGCCAGTCCAGGAACTAACTCATTCGGCATCCAAGCAGCTAGCCAATTTTCTTTGCTCTTTACCATGCCTTACAACCCTAACGACGACAGGGAATCGATATATACATGATGATTTCTTCACTGAACTAGCTTCCTTAGCTGCATCTTCACAGGTAATAATACAAATCAGTGCTCATGCAGTCGAAACATGCACTTTTGCGGCTCATCATCAATTTCATACAATAGTATAGCAAACAAAATAAATTAAAGGATTTGTGTGAGATTTTTTTTACCCAGTTTCTTCTATTTATCAATTAACAAAACAATCAGTATGAAATTCGACAAGAAATAAAGGAAAGAAACATTGGGTCTGTGGCTAAATTTGAAGAAAAATAATCAAGTTATTTTAATTGAGGAATTATAGAAAAATATAATAGCCTAAGCCTTATAGCCTAATAGTCCACTCCAAATTTTATTAAACCGAAACGGAAATTCTTTTTACCCAATTGATCGTGAGCCCGGCAGCCACTGAGCAGCGACAGATCGACGTTGCTCTATCCCTTATTGTTGAACGCCAAACAAGGTAGCAACAACTCTCATCTTTTAACGTCTTTTGGTATGACGCGGCCGGGGTTCGAACCCACGACCTCCCGGTTGTGAGGCGGACGCTCTACTGACTGAGCCAACACTATATGAAATCGCTTAAGCATAAAAACTAAGCATACTTAACGAATACGGGGGATTCACAATCCCAGTGCCCTCTAGCAACACCAGTGTTAAGTCGATTTCACTTGATGCTTTATGGGAAAAATTAACAAAATTTATTATGGCATTGTAATATTCCATATGAGATAAGGGGATTTAATCAGATTATTTGGTGGGGAAGGATCCAGGGTAACATTTTGGCCGATTTTTGGCCCAAACTGACCATTATAGTTACTTTTGGTTAGGGGTAAATTAGATTAAGTTGTTATCAGCAAAGTAGATTTGATAGGCCTATTCTATGTAAAGATACGTCTTTGCTGGATTACTGGATATTTGCCAAATATCAAATTACACAGAAGTTGCTTTGTTATTTATGCAAAATAATTTTGTTGGACTAAACTCTAGTAAAAGGAATTACTCACATTAACATGATAAATATAAAAGCACATATCCTATTGCTTAGGTTTTCATAAAAGGTGGCATACCATCGGTGCTAATTAACTTTTGTGAAACATTGAACTAGCAATTAGGTTTCTTATATACCTCCATTACATATCAGATGTAATGAAAATGAATTCTTAAACTTTGATGTTACAGATTATATGTGTGGAGCCCCACAGAATACCCCCCCTATTTTTTGTGTATCTTTGACTATGTATGTATGACACAAGTATATTTCTAGCCCCCACAGTCCCTCCTCTTAGTTGATTAGGTACCCCCTCCTGCGAGAGTGGCCTCACCCAACATCTAATCCAAACACACCAGCTGGGATACCAGGAGTGGCTTCTCACTTTGTTTTGCCATTCATCCTAGTCAACATCTATTCTATTTTGTCTTCCTTTCAAAGGTAAGAAAGAACCTTGTATTATTCAATTGTGTTTTATTTCTTGTTCTTCATAATATGTGTATTTCTATACTATTAGCTTCACTATTCACATATCTTGTATTACTGTGTAAAAAGAGATATTAATGATCTTTGCCAATGACTTGTTGGATTATATGACATGTGGACTATGGGTAGAAATATAAGAAATGCCATGTGGGAAGAGATGCCATGTGGGAAGAGATGATTTCATTGATGGCAACATTGCTATCACTTGTACTAATGATAGGAAACTATTACCGTGTGTGTGAGATTGATGATTATGTTGTTTGACTTAGACAACATTCTAAGTAAGTTTTGAGAAGAGAATATACTTTATTACTGTCAGTATATTTGTCTTTTGCTTAATATTCATGTGTATATATATATATATTCTTAGCCAAGGACATGTGCCATTTACTATGCATTATGCCAAAGCACATTGTTATATATTCTAGTTCGAGTTAGATACAGTTTTAGTAGCGAAATGAGTGGTTCAAGTCCAGATTATCTTTAACTTTCAGTATTATGGTATGAGTGAGTGTGGACGCACCATGTGTACAATACTAGTGTGTTATTAGGATATGGCAGTGCGTTCAATGTGAACACAACTTCTTATCAAAGTTCTTAATCCCCTCCCCCAAGCTTTGTTTGCTTTTTGACCCATGCTGGAAAATGGTATCTTTGGCAGGAATGAAAGTTTGGTAGAATCAGCAAAATGAGAAGACAAAGGATTTGAGTTGGGGAATACACTTGTTGAGAAACACATGGTCACACTGTCTAGTTAGCTAGAGTTGAATTGGTTGATGAAATATTGTAGTTGAAGACTTGCATATAATCACAGTGTATTGTATTATATTGTTAGGAATGATAATTCAGGTTAAATGTTATTTGGAATTACTCTCTCTCCCCCTCCTCTCTCTCTCTCTCTCTCTCTCTCTCTATCCCCCTTCTCTCTCTCTCTCTCTCTCTCTGTATCCCCCCTCTCCCTCTATTCCTTCTCTCTCTCTCTCTCTTTCTCTCTCTCTCTCTCTCTCTCTCTCTGTATTGTTTACCCCTCCCCTTTCACTCCCACTTTACTTTGTATATAACCATGAAATGAATATACATGTATTTAGTAAAACTATTGGTTGTTGATTAAGATTGGAATATGAACTGTATGTGTAGATGAGATTACAGTTAGAGGAAATCGTAATATTGGTTGTTAGTTTGCTAGAGCTATATAATTAGTGCAGACTGCAGACTAAGACTATTTGCCAGTTCTGTGAATATTGTAAGGAGTTTAGGATATAAGTTGTTGAAGATGTATCTTTTCAAGTTCAGTAATCTCGCTGAAAAAGATAGTATTAGATCAAAGTGATGCAAATGACTATTGGAAAATACATGAGCTATAGTTAAGGAAGAGTTATAAGTTTATTCAGTAATAATGTGAAGTCCTGAGACAAGAAGTAACTTGTGAATTTAGGGATTAGTGAAGACTGAAAGTAGAATTGCATTCTAAGGGTCTATGTGCACAAGAGATCCTCGGTCTTGGAGCGTAAAGAGTAGAAAGCTTATTAGGCAGTATTATAGGGATGATTATGCCAACATTCTTGTATTATGTCTATATATGTGATTTCTTGAAAGAGACGCTAAGTGAAGAGTTATATGATTAGAAGCTAAAGTAGATTGACTGATACCGCAATGTTATAGACATTTGATAAGGGTTAAGTTATTTATTAGTAGCCAAGTTATGATTATGAGATCGATGAAGAGTTGCACTTTTACATAAAGCATGGAAGTAAGGATAGTTTATTTTAGAGATAGTATTAGTAACGTAAAGAAAGTATGAAACTTTCCCAGGTGATGTTCTTAGTGATATAGTTAGAGAACACCGAGAGCTAATGAATTCAATGTATGCGAACAGGTAGATTTATTTGTGTTTAATACTTGAAGAGTATTATTATGCCATTTGATCGTATATATGTTATTGTAAGAAAAGACTGTTATTGTAGAAGATTAAGTAATAAAGACTTTGTTTTGCCATTCATCCTAGTCAACATCTATTCTATTTTGTCTTCCTTTCAAAGGTATGCCCCCCTCATCGGGACGGGCGCTACAAATTTGGCGACCTTGCCAGGACAGCCATCGTCGAAGAGACACAAGGACGATGTGCTGTCCTATGACACGAACAGTTGGATCAATCGAAGGAGCAGCGCAGTGCATGAGCAAACGATAAAGGACCAGAAGACAGAGTGACGGAGAGAACCTGATTTGACAATGACGTTGGTTCAGCATCACAGAAAATGGGACAAGCTGCAGAGAGGAGAAAAGGCTACTACGATCGTACAGTACGCAGCAGGGTGCTACAGCAAGGAGATATGGTCCTGGTGCGAAGTCTGGCCCCTCCAGGTGGCCAAGGGAAGCTTCACCCTTACTGGGAGGAAATAGATGGCGGAGCAGTGAGTGGAGTCAAGGATGTCCAGGGGTTCTCCAAGCCGCCACCCTCAACAGCCCAGCCACGGCCTGCACCGTTCCAGTACCGGTATGACCCACCATTCTACCTCCCCATCAAAGGCCATTACAGATGCAGACGCAGTAGCCCACCAGCAACCAACCCACTACTAACAGCAGATGACAGAAGACCAGCTGAAATTTTCCTAGCAAGCGAGTCCATCATTGAGGAATGCCTCAAACTGATTTTTTTAAAATTTTTACATTAGATGCATCGTTATATAGAATCATGTGTGCTAGCTGTTTAAAAAGAACCAGAAATACGAGTAACGCGAAGTAGTAAGATGAAGCAAGTTGTAAATCGTTTCATGAATTGTGGTGTAATATAAGGAAACAAGCGATGACACTCGATAGTGATCAATTGATCTATGTGATAAAGTCTTCGGAATGAGTCGACACTTCCCAAGAAACCTTCACCGTATGTCAGGCGCGCCCGTAGAAGTGGGTTAATGTTTCGCAAATTGTATTTGTATGAAAGGAAAAGCCACGTAATTCTGATGTGATATTATGATATGTAATTCTGAGACTTCGAGTACCTATTAGGTTTCGCTATAACAAGTTGCAACAAGTGTATATGAACTCGATGTACTACATGTATTTCGCAGAGGAATTGGAGCTCGATGATCTGGGAACGTAGCAAGGACATGGACTATAAATAATCATGGACTTTGGTGATAAGTCTCACCTCCTTGATCGGTCCTAAGCTCATGACGACATTGAACGAGAACTTAATGAACATTAGAAATGTTGTACTATATTAATGAATTGTTATAAATGTTTGAAAATTGAAATGTCCAGGAGACATTTATTTTTGGAGGGGAAGGTGTGGAGCCCCACAGAATACCCCCCCCCCTATTTTTTGTGTATCTTTGACTATGTATGTATGACACAAGTATATTTCTAGCCCCCACAGTCCCTCCTCTTAGTTGATTAGGTACCCCCTCCTGCGAGAGTGGCCTCACCCAACATCTAATCCAAACACACCAGCTGGGATACCAGGAGTGGCTTCTCACTTTGTTTTGCCATTCATCCTAGTCAACATCTATTCTATTTTGTCTTCCTTTCAAAGGTAAGAAAGAACCTTGTATTATTCAATTGTGTTTTATTTCTTGTTCTTCATAATATGTGTATTTCTATACTATTAGCTTCACTATTCACATATCTTGTATTACTGTGTAAAAAGAGATATTAATGATCTTTGCCAATGACTTGTTGGATTATATGACATGTGGACTATGGGTAGAAATATAAGAAATGCCATGTGGGAAGAGATGCCATGTGGGAAGAGATGATTTCATTGATGGCAACATTGCTATCACTTGTACTAATGATAGGAAACTATTACCGTGTGTGTGAGATTGATGATTATGTTGTTTGACTTAGACAACATTCTAAGTAAGTTTTGAGAAGAGAATATACTTTATTACTGTCAGTATATTTGTCTTTTGCTTAATATTCATGTGTATATATATATAGCAAGGAATCACCTAACTCCAGAAATTAGTAATGTGCAGTTTGGTTTTGTCAAAGATGCCGGAACTAGAAATGCTGTTTTTGTTCTGCGGTCTATAGCAGAAAGGGCCGTAGAAATGCAGAAAGACGTCTTCCTGTGTTTTATTGATTATACAAAAGCCTTTGATAAAGTAAGACACGATCAGTTATTTGAAGACTTAACCAAGATTGGACTAGACACAAAGGATATCAAGTTATTGCAAAATCTGTATTGGGAACAAACAGCATGTGTTAGGGTAGAAACAGAATTAAGTGACTACATCAACATTAAGAGGGGGGTTCGGCAAGGATGTGTCATGTCTCCAGATCTCTTCAATTACTACAGTGAGTTGATACTTAGAAACCTAGAACAGGAAAGAGGATTAAAAGTAGGAGGACATAATATCACAAACATACGGTATGCGGATGATACTATATTAATCGCAGAATCGGAGAAGGACCTGCAGCGACTTTTGGATGTTGTCGTCAGAGAAAGTGACAAGAGAGGATTATCATTAAATTACAAGAAAACGGAATGCATGGTAATTTCAAAGAAGGGAGGAATACCATGCTCTCTTAAGATCAACAACAATCAAATAGAGCAAGCCACCTCTATTAATTACCTCGGGACTACAATTACCGACGATGCAAGAGGCGAGCAAGAAATCAAGAGAAGGATTGCACTTGCAAAATCAACTTTCTCCAAGTTAGAAAACATCATAAAGAATAAGAAGATGAAGATGAAAACAAGACTCCGCGTACTCAATTGCTACGTGTATCCAGTTCTATTGTATGGATGTGAAGCTTGGACCCTGACATCAGACCTAAGAAAGCGACTGGAAAGTTGTGAAGTTTGGTTCCTGAGAAGGATGCTAAGAATTTCATGGACAGAAAGAATTTCTAATGATGAGGTATTTGCCATGGCAGGAACAAGACGAAAGCTTCTGAATAATATAAGAGGTCGACAGCTGAGCTTCTTGGGCCATGTTATACGGAAGAATGGTTTGGAAAATCTTGCACTGACTGGAAGAATCGAGGGGAGGAGGAGTAGGGGTAGAAGGAGGATTCTGTGGATGAGTAGCTTAAGGAGTGGGATTTCTGAATGTGGAATTGATCTCGGGGAGAATGAATTACTTCATAGAATATGGGATAGAGAGTTGTGGCACTCCATGGTCGCCAACGTCTCAGGATATGGCACATAGAAGAAGAAGAAGAATATATATATATATTCTTAGCCAAGGACATGTGCCATTTACTATGCATTATGCCAAAGCACATTGTTATATATTCTAGTTCGAGTTAGATACAGTTTTAGTAGCGAAATGAGTGGTTCAAGTCCAGATTATCTTTAACTTTCAGTATTATGGTATGAGTGAGTGTGGACGCACCATGTGTACAATACTAGTGTGTTATTAGGATATGGCAGTGCGTTCAATGTGAACACAACTTCTTATCAAAGTTCTTAATCCCCTCCCCCAAGCTTTGTTTGCTTTTTGACCCATGCTGGAAAATGGTATCTTTGGCAGGAATGAAAGTTTGGTAGAATCAGCAAAATGAGAAGACAAAGGATTTGAGTTGGGGAATACACTTGTTGAGAAACACATGGTCACACTGTCTAGTTAGCTAGAGTTGAATTGGTTGATGAAATATTGTAGTTGAAGACTTGCATATAATCACAGTGTATTGTATTATATTGTTAGGAATGATAATTCAGGTTAAATGTTATTTGGAATTACTCTCTCTCCCCCTCCTCTCTCTCTCTCTCTCTCTCTCTCTCTCTCTCTCTATCCCCCTTCTCTCTCTCTCTCTCTCTCTGTATCCCCCCTCTCCCTCTATTCCTTCTCTCTCTCTCTCTCTTTCTCTCTCTCTCTCTCTCTCTCTGTATTGTTTACCCCTCCCCTTTCACTCCCACTTTACTTTGTATATAACCATGAAATGAATATACATGTATTTAGTAAAACTATTGGTTGTTGATTAAGATTGGAATATGAACTGTATGTGTAGATGAGATTACAGTTAGAGGAAATCGTAATATTGGTTGTTAGTTTGCTAGAGCTATATAATTAGTGCAGACTGCAGACTAAGACTATTTGCCAGTTCTGTGAATATTGTAAGGAGTTTAGGATATAAGTTGTTGAAGATGTATCTTTTCAAGTTCAGTAATCTCGCTGAAAAAGATAGTATTAGATCAAAGTGATGCAAATGACTATTGGAAAATACATGAGCTATAGTTAAGGAAGAGTTATAAGTTTATTCAGTAATAATGTGAAGTCCTGAGACAAGAAGTAACTTGTGAATTTAGGGATTAGTGAAGACTGAGAGTAGAATTGCATTCTAAGGGTCTATGTGCACAAGAGATCCTCGGTCTTGGAGCGTAAAGAGTAGAAAGCTTATTAGGCAGTATTATAGGGATGATTATGCCAACATTCTTGTATTATGTCTATATATGTGATTTCTTGAAAGAGACGCTAAGTGAAGAGTTATATGATTAGAAGCTAAAGTAGATTGACTGATACCGCAATGTTATAGACATTTGATAAGGGTTAAGTTATTTATTAGTAGCCAAGTTATGATTATGAGATCGATGAAGAGTTGCACTTTTACATAAAGCATGGAAGTAAGGATAGTTTATTTTAGAGATAGTATTAGTAACGTAAAGAAAGTATGAAACTTTCCCAGGTGATGTTCTTAGTGATATAGTTAGAGAACACCGAGAGCTAATGAATTCAATGTATGCGAACAGGTAGATTTATTTGTGTTTAATACTTGAAGAGTATTATTATGCCATTTGATCGTATATATGTTATTGTAAGAAAAGACTGTTATTGTAGAAGATTAAGTAATAAAGACTTTGTTTTGCCATTCATCCTAGTCAACATCTATTCTATTTTGTCTTCCTTTCAAAGGTATGCCCCCCTCATCGGGACGGGCGCTACATATGCAAATGCAAATTAGCAGAATTCTTTCTGATTGTTCTCAATTTCAGACCTTACTGATTGCATTTCACATGATACGTCGATTGCATAAATTTGAAGAAAGGCCATCAGACCAAACAGCTAGTCTTCATTCAGACACACCTTTGACTATTATCGTGCTATCTAGTGCTAGTCTGATTTACTAGATCTTGTTGATGACGGTACAAACATTTTCAAGTGTCTCTCAGTCAAAAAATATGATTTGATAGTCTCTCTTGCAGACCTTGAATTATTCAAATTCAAGTTTCAGGTATCTTGTTAATCTGGAATTCAGTCCTTGTAGTGTGGTATGTAGTTGCAAAAATTGTCAAACTCAAAATTTGTTTAGTAATTCTGGTTCTAATTGCATCTTCTGAGTCCAGATATCTCATATTGCGATTTGCTCGAAATCAATCATAATATCTCAATTTCTTTAAAAATTTGAATTATTAATAACAGACATAGGATTAGGCAATTTCGTTGGGAATTTAACCTGGTCATTCTGCAGTATTAGAAGAACCAATTTATGTATTGGTCACACAAGGTAACTCTGTAGAGCAGTTTGTTTTCCTTGTCTGCTCAATCTTGGACCTTGCAAACATAATTGTCTTCAGATTCATATGTTGCAGCTATTCTTCCCAGAGGCCACACATACCTGGGAATATTGTCGTCCTTAATTAACACAATGTCTCCAATTTTGTATATCACGCTGTGGGACAGTCCATTTATGTCGTGATTGTAGTTGGCTCAAAAATTCCTTCCTCCAACAGCACCAAAATTAATTCCCTTCTCCAACATTTCTTAGCGTACACATCCTTTTGAGGAAAACTGCAAGGCGGTGGTAGTATCATCTTTGATTTCTGGGTCAATAGGTGATTAGGATTGATGAATGTCTACATGTAGCTTTTTATTAAAGGTTCCAAATTACTTTTCTCCTATAGAATATGCTACTATCCAAATTACCATATTTCTTCCTCCTTTTGTCTTGCTCATGAGATGTCTTTTCCAACCCCCCTTCAGAATATGGAATTATCTGCTATGATTATATAAAAATCTAATGTGAGAGTACAGATTATAATTGTTTATCTTATTTTCCCAATTTCATGCTTTACGATTTACATATGCCATTCATTTGTAAAATTCTCAATTCTCTCGTTCAATCGACAATATTATTTCATAACGTATTATGCGCTATACAAGACCTGAACTATTATTATTATTATTATTTAGAAAAAAAATATCGAAGGATGCCTACCACACTTTGGCTAATCTAGATGTAGGTATATAAATCAACTAAAACATAAATACAAATTGAAAACATGAGAACTTATAATTCCCTCAAAAGTTTTGTCTTCCTCATCTTTGCGGCTATCTCGTGTTGTTTATCTACTGAAAATTATACTGTAAAACATAATTCTTGTAATGTCATTATCAGTGATGTATACATGTGATATTATGTATGCTACACGTACATGACTGATGCCAATCGATTTCCTATCCCAACAGATCCAAACAATCAACCTGGATTTCAGATCGGAAATTGGCGGGTCAGTCAAGGAACTAAGTCATTCGGCATCCAAGCAGCTAGCCAAGTTTATCTGCTCTCTACCCTGCCTTACAACCTTAACGATGAAAGGGAATCAATACGTACATGATGATTTCTTCACTGAACTTGGTTCCCTAGCTGCATCCTCACAGGTAATAATACAAATCAGTGCTCAGGCAGTAGAAACATGCATTTTTGCTGCTCATCATCAATTTGTATACAGTAGTACATGTATAACAAACCAAACTAGATTTGTAATACTTGTTTGGAACAAGTATAGGTGGGCTGATCCAACAAAAAATTGAGACAAAATAAAGGGTACGTTTGAGATAGCTTTTTGTCTCAGCTACAACATACTCGAAGTTCAGCGTAAATGAAGCTAAAATGACGTAGATGTTGCTCGCGAAAGACGGGAATGTCGAATCGAGTTTTGAGAAAAAGTCATGTCCCATAGAGAATACACGCAAAATGTGAAAAATTGACATGCCTCCTTTAATCGCAAAAATACGCCATGATACCTTCGTCAAAATGAAAAAAAGTAGCAACTACATTTGTAGAAAATTGTCTCAGCTAGAACATATCAAAATTTGGAAGAAAATCGATTAATTTTTACAGATATACAATCATTTTTCCATAAATATGCTGACGTCATAATATGCAAATTGGAATTTTGAGTTCGGAGGCCATTTTGATGACGTTCATGGGTTACTTGAGGGTAAAAAGAGACATGAAACAATATCTCCGAATCATATTCTATTAAAATATGAAAAAAAGATTTGGGTTTTTTGCATCCTAAAGAGCTACAATGGATTTTGTATAGGCATGTTTTTGCCTATATATGCTATGTATTACAAGAGCTCGCGCGCACTGAAATTTATGTTAAACGGTCGATCATTCCGTTATTAATAGTCATAGAGAGACAAACATGGTATCAATTTGTTTGTAAAAATAGGTGAAATGTTATGAAAGAAAAAAAATGGCGATTTTATGTTGTGTAATAGTTTAACGCGCGAAAACGCGCGCGCATGCTCGTGTGTGCGACTTTTTATAAAATCCTTAAAATGACCTGAAACGTATGCAAAATAAATTTGAGACGAATTTGAGCCTTTTTAAATTTTGCGCGCGCATTGACGCGCGGACGTACGCACACGCGCGCGTTTTTTGACCTGAAATTGACCGGATTGATATTGACCTTGATCATGATAAATATGAATGAGAAATAACTTTCGGTTATGAAGATATGATCATGAGTGTTTTTTCAGAAAATTTCACAAAATGGCGCCTAGATGACGTCATCAGTCAAGGTCAAGGTTGAATTTTTTTCTGTGTTTTGTTCTAATGCCTATACATATATGTGCCAAATTACAAGGTATTTAATTGAACCATTTTGAAGTTATCTTGCTCACAAAAAAGTGGGTCGAAATAAGAAAAATAAACTAGATTTGTAATACTTGTTTGGAACAAGTATAGGTGGGCTGGTCCAACTAAAATTTAAGACAAAATAAAGGGCACATTTGAGAAGGCGTATCGTCTCAGCTACAACATACTCGAAGTTCAGCGTAAACGAAGCTAAAACGACAGAGATATTGCTCGCGAAAGACGGAAATGTAGAATCCAGTTTTGAGAAAAACTCATGTCCCATAGAGAATACACGCAAAAAGTGAAAAATTGACATGCCTCCTTTAATCGCACAAATACGTCCTGATGCCTTTGTCAAAATGAAAATTTATGACAGCCATATTTGTAGAACATATCAAAATTTGGAAGAAAATTGATCAATATTTTTAGAGATACAATCAATTTAAAAAAAATATGCTGACATCATAATATGCAAATTGAAATTTTGAGTTTGGAGGTCATTATGATGACGTCATGAGTTAATTGAGGGTCAAATGAAACATGAAATCATATCTCCAATTTATTTTCTATAAAAATATGAAAACAAAATTGGGGTCACCTTGCAGCTTAAAGAGCTGCAATGGATTTTGTATAGGCATGTTTTTGCCCATATATGCTATGTATTACAAGAGCTCGCGCGCACTGAAATTTATGTTAAACGGTCGATCAATCCGTTATTAATAGTCATAAAGAGACAAACATGGTATCAATTTGTTTGTAAAAAAAGGTGAAATATTATGAAAGAAAACAAAATGGCGATTCTATGTTGTGTAATAGTTTTACGCGCAAAAACGCGCGCGCATGCATGTGTGAGCAATTTTTTATAAAATGCTTAGAATGGCCTAAAACGTATGCAAAATGATTTTGAGACGATTGACGCGCATTGACGCGCGGACGTACGCGCACGCGTGCGTTCTTTGACCTGAAATTGACCGGACGGATATTGACCTTGATCATGATAAATATGAATGAGAAATACCTTTTAGTTATGAAGATATGATCATGAGTTGATTTTCGTAACATTTTACAAAATGGCGCCTAGATGACGTCATCAGTGAAGGTCAATGTTGAAAACGTTATTGTGCTTCGTACATATGCCTATACATATGTGTGCCAAATTTGAAGGCATTTGATTGAGCCTTTTCCAAGTAATCGTGCTTACAAAAAAGTGGTTAGAAATAAGAAAAAGATATAAATAAATAAAAAAATAAATAAAGGCAATTCTAACGAAATTATAAGGTGGTCTGTACGTTATACAGCCCAGCTGATTAATTAAAGAATTTGTGTGAAATTTGTGTAACCCACTTTCGTCTATTTATCAATTAACAACACAATCAGTATGAAATTGAGCAAGAAATAAAGGAAAACAAACATTGGGTCTATGGCTTAATTTGAAGAAAAATAATATCAAATTATTATAGTTTAGGAATATAGAATTTTATTTTGCATTTAGTATGAGAACTTAGCATACTTCATGAATACAGGGGATTCACAATCCACAGTGCCTTCTAGCGACACCAGTGTTAAGTCGATTTCACGTGATGCTTCATGGAAAAAAGTCAACAAAAATTATCAGCTGTGGCATTGTAATATACTATATGAGATAAGGGGATTTATTCAGAATATTTTGGTGGGGAAGGTTTGATAGCTTATCCAGGATAAACTTTTGGCCACTTTTTCGCCCAAACTGACCATGATGGTCACTTTTGGTTAGGGGGAAATTAAAAATCATCTTTATCAGCAAAGTAGATTTGATGGGCCTATTCTATATAAAAATATATCTTTGCTGGAATAATTACTGGGAAGTTGCTTTGTTATTTTGTGCAAAAGAATAATTTTTGACTAAACTGGGACTCGAAATGAATAATCTCCAGTAAAAGGAATTACTCGCATTAACATGATAAATATAAAAACACATATCCTATTGCTTAAGTTTTCATAAAAGGTGGCATACCACTAGTACTGATTAACCTTGTGAAACTTTTAAATAGCAAGGTTTCTTGAATACCTCCATTACATATCAGATGTAATGAACATACATTTCTCATACTTTGGTGTTACAGATACCCTCTCTCTGTCTCTAAGTGCCATATCGTTTGACTTTGGCGATCATGCTGTTCCATAACCCTCGGCTCCTAGCTAGCCTTCTGTAATAGTACCAATCCCAGTTCTTTCACTCCTCTCTCTTCCAACAATTTCTGCAGACCAGCCATCCAAAGTATCCAATTTTCCCTGTCAAAGCAAGATTCTCTAGGGCTTCTTTACGTTTAATGTGACCCATAAACTTCAACTGCCTAATCAACACCTCACGTATCATTTTCCTTTGCACTCCAGCTCGTGTATGAACTTCCTCATTACTAACTTTGTCAGTCCAGGGGATTTTCATCATTCTTCTTAAAAACCACATTTCGCAACTTTCCAAACGCTTTTTAGTATCAGAGGCTAAAGTCCACGTTTCACTACCACAAATAAGTACTGGGTAGATGTAACAATTCAATACTCTTATTCTGGTTCTCATACTCATTGTTCGATTTGTCAGAATTTTGCCTAGCTTTGAAATGCAGATTTAGCGGGAGCTATCCTTCTCTTGATCTCTGTCTCACATCTGGCATCCTAGGTGATCATGCTGCCGAGGTAGTTAAATGAGGAAACTTGTTTAATAATCTGTTCTTTCAGTTTCAAGTTACATTTTGGACTGCTCTTCTTGGAGACCACCAGGCACTTTGTCTTGGTATAGTTGATATCTAGTTCCATTCTCTCACTTTCTTTTACAACTACATTCAGGAGTCTCTGGAGATCTTTCTCTGATTCAGAAAATAAAACAGTATCATCAGCATATCTAATATTTGTGATTGAATGGCCACCCACTTGTATCCCATTTTCATCTTCCAATTCTCTTAGAATGATTTCACTATACATATTGAACAGGTCCGGCGACATAACACAACCCTGTCTGACTCCCCGTCTGATGTTTATATATTCACTACACTCTCCTTCTACCCTGATGCATGCAAACTGATTCCAATATAGACTTTGTAGCAGTCTTAGATCTTTCCTACATATATCAAGCTTTTTCATCTCTTCAAAAAGTTCTGAATGTTTTACTTTATCAAAAGCCTTTGAGTAATCAATAAAACACATGTACACATCCTCTTGCATTTCGACTGCTCTCCCCGTTATATTTCTAACTACAAATATTGCATTTCTTGTGCCCGCATCCTTTACAAAACCAAATTGTTCCCTTCCGACCATGGGAGCTATTCTACTTCTTGCTCTCAAAAGCAAAATCCTCAAAATAATCATAGTGATGTGGCAAATAAGGCTGATTGTCCTATATTGCTCACAATCCACGGCTCCCGGTTTCTTTGGGAGAGTAATGAAAATGGATCTGCCCAATTCATCTGGAAATGTTCCGTCATCATATATTTTGTTGATAATTTCTGTTAATCTATCAACACCATATTCCTCTAATGCTTCAAACATGTCAGTGACCACACCATATGGTCCAGCTGCTTTGTTCTTATTCATCTTTGACATTGCCCAAAGGAATTCAGATTTAAGAATTTTCTCCCCTTTGACTTCATCTGCAAAACTCGGCATTGCTTCCCTACTATCTTCAAAAAGTTCGCCAATGTATTGCGTCCACCTACTCATTTTGTCCTTCATTTCAAACAGGATTGACCCATCTTTTCCCTTGATAAAGCCTGGGTTTGAACAACCAGACTTTTTACCTGAAGTTTAATTTATTCTTTGGTAAACATTACTATTCTTATCGAATCGATTTTCAATATCTGCACATTGTTCGTTTTATAGCCAGCTCTCTTTTGCCTCATTACACTTTTGCTTAATTTGTTTGTCTAGGTCCCTATATTTCTTGCATTGTCTATTTCCAATTTTCTGTCTATCTTTCATTATTAAAAGAATCTTCTCTGTCATCCATTTGTTCCTTCTTTTTCTCTCTTTTATCGGCACATACTCTTCCGCTGTTTCTATGAGAATATTTCTCATCGTCTCCCACGTGTTTTCTTCACCTTCATCTATGAGCAACTCAAACCTATTCTTTACTTGTACAGTAAATTCTTCACGTTTGTCCGGTTTACTCAACTGTTTAAAATCCAATATTTTCACAACTTTTGGTCTCTTGAGTTTCTTTAATTTACACTGAAGTGTACATATCACTGGCACATGATCACTCCCGCAGTCAGCCCCTGGATATGTTTTTCATTGTTTCACTGCTCTTTTGAATCTACTTATGGCACTATAGTCTTATCTGGTTTCTGACGATGTCGCCAGGACTCTCCCAAGTGTATACTCGTCTAGGGTGTTCTTTGAACCAAGTATTAGTGATGACCATGTTCTCCCCCTCACACCACTGATTTGCCCTCTGTACCATGACCGAGTTTAGCGTTCAGGTCTCCCAGGACAATGACAATGTCATTCGAGTTGCACTGAGATTTAGCTTTATCTAAGGAATCATAAAAGGTGTCAATAACTTCGTCAGTACTATCTGTCATTGGTGCATGTGATTGATATGTTAAAAGGGTGTCATTGTAATTTCACTAGGAGTACCCTTTCACTTACACACAAGTGTCCCAACACACTCTTTGAAATATCTGGATCCAGCAGTAACCCCACACCTCTTTCATGCTTTTCACCTCCTGCATAAATCAATCTGTACTCATCTATCACAAACTCGCCGTTATTCAGCCATCTTGTTTCATTTAGTCCCAATATGTTGACATTTGGCCTCATCATCTCCTGTTTAACATTTTCCAACTTGCCGCTCTGTTCTCACGTTCCATATGTTCCAACTCTGATGGTATTCCTATTGCGAACAGTAGCTGGTGACGGTTGGGGCCCACCTGTCGCCCATGGGACACCCTACCGGGCGAGGTGCTTGTCCCTTGAGGTAGACGAGCCCCCTTCACGCCTTTGTTTGCAATGACGACCTTCGTTCACATTCTTCTTATTAATATTCTTACTTCTTTGCAATGACGAATATCGTCAGGAAATCGCATTCGTTTTGCACATAGTGCTTGTTATTCCTAGTTAGGTGCTTTCCTCATGTCCTTTTCCTTTCATATTTCATAGGCATAGTCTCTAACATCTGATCAAGGTCACCTATATTTTCGTTTTCTGACATCACTCATGCGTAACCGTTCAGGCGCCATTTTTTCCATTTCTGGTCCATTTTAAGGCCTTTCTTTCTTCCTTCCTATCTTCACTATCCTAGATCCTACAAACTTAAAAAAAAACTCCTCTAGATAGTCTAACCCCATTCGTAAAAAAATAGGGAAAAAATAGGGGAAAAATAGGGATAAAATAGTCCCGAAAATATATATTTTTTCTATTTTTTCCCTATTTTTTTAAAAGGAAAAAATAGGGAAAAATTAGTTTTGGAAATAGGAAAAAAATAGGGTTGAAACAATTTTTTCTATTTTTTTCCTATTTTCTTCCTATTTTTCCGACCTGAAAATAGGAAAAAAATAGGAAAAAAATAGTGTAGAAAATAATGAAGAAAATAGTGAAAAAATAGTGATAACTAGGTGCTAGTGAACAGTGAAAAATAGTGAGAAAATAGTAATTAAATAGTAGGAAAATAGTAATAAAATAGTGAGGAAATAGGAAAAAAATAGTGAGGAAATAGGAAAAAAATAGTGAGGAAATAGGAAAAAAATAGTAAGAAAATAGGGAAAAATAGTAAGAAAATAGGGAAAAAATAGTAAGAAAATAGGAAAAAAATAGTAAGAAAATAGGGAAAAATAGTAAGAAAATAGGAAAAAGTAGTAAGAAAATAGGAAAAAAATAGTAAGAAATTAGTAAGAAAATAGGAAAAAAATAGTAAGAAAATAGGGAAAAATAGTAAGAAAATAGTGAGGAAATCAGAAAAAATAGTCAGGATATAGGGGGGAATCACTCATCCTTTACTTTCATGGATTTCTCAAGCACTACCATCTCACACATCCAGTCAACGACTCTGTATATTCAACTAAATCATACAGTGCAAACTTGATATAAAGAGATCAGTTATACCTAAAATGACAAGGTAATTTACCAGCTTTTGGGTGTTAATATTTCTTGGTTGCACATGACCTCATTGTCAAAAGTTTCCACTGTAGAATAGTCACCCTACTCCTACAGCTCTTTTCTCTGCATCGATGCAGCTACTCAGTTTGCCAAATTCACTTTATCCTTTCAGTCTAATCCATTCAGTAGAACATTTAAAATAGTCAATGGGTATATATGGAAAATGTTATACAGTCCACTCCTATTATAACGAACATGCATGGATACACCAAGATTTTATTATGAGGCAATTCTCATCAGTCCCAATTTTAAACAAACCAATGTGTTCAGTAACTTGAGTATAACATGATTTCATTTTAAGAAGGAAATTGGCTTGGTCCCGAGCACCTCGTTATAATGGCAGTGGACTGTAACAAACAAAACGAATAAAAGGGAATATGTCCAATAAAATACATGTACTTTATTTCCAGAGGTGAATTTCAGGACTATTACTGAGCCGATGCGGATATGCCAGACGATCACAAGCTCTCTTCCTCACTAGTAACCAAATAAAGCAGTATTCCGGACATGAGAGTGTTGTTTTCTGTCTCTTTTATTACAATTTAATTACCAAGTGCTCTTAATAATGTAATACAATTTTCAAACATCAAGAAAATCATGACAAATAATATTTTTTTCTCGTTATTTACAAAGATAACAAAATAAAATAAATCATAGAACAGATTTTTCAACAATGCACGTATGCTTTATAGTACAGTTGACATGTTACATAATTTTCTCAATCTCAATGGAACTGTCAAAATCTTAATACAATCATCATATTCTAGAAACACTTACTACAAAATCAATGACATGTTGTCATGTCATTGAGATATATAAACAAGAAAATTACAGACTTACATGCTACTATTTTCAAATAGTTTTACAAAGTATACCATCATTACCGTGTATCATAACTTATGATAAGTAATGGTCTTATGGTCCTTTATCTTCACAATATGCAGGCACTCATTGTGTACACATACATGTTGTACTTGCCTATGAATCTCAATGATTATTGATTAGACATAAGAATTACATAATAAAATGGAAACAAATACTAATGTAAAGGATACAGATGTTGGTCATGCTGTTCACAGGCATCTAATCAAATGGTGGTTGTACGTTACATGTACATTGTCTCTTGATTAGTTTCAATGGATCTGTAAAGATATAAATGAAATGTGAGTTAGGGGTTAGAATAATCATGCATTGGTACATTTATGAACATGCAATTAATACTTAGTACAAGTATTTATGTATTTCATAATAAAAAATTCAAAGGCACAGAAAATGTGTGTACAAAAGTATGATAGCAAAAAAGATGCCAGGCTGACGACGAACGGATGGTGAAACAACGGAGTCATCATAGAGCATGAAATGTAAACCACTCAGGTAGGCAATTAATTAGATTTTATTTTATTCTTAGATATATTGGGTAAACATACATAAAATAAAACATAAAATACAGAGAAGAAAATAGTAAAGGAACAATGTTTTGAAGAAAAAAATAAAAAGGAAAGAGAAAAATAATGTACAGTAGGTAGAACTTGTGCCACCTGAAAATTATTTTTCTAGCATAATCATGAGGTAAACTACTCTAATATTTTGATGTCAGATCTTAAAGGTAATACAAAGTTTTGGGAAATTTTGAAAATTGGGTGGATAGTGAATCTTTACAATTTTGATATATTTGGATGCCCCTGTGGATGTATTATAAGCACTAACAAAATTAGCCCCTAAAACACTTCTGTTTTCGAGAAAAATTTAATATAAAAATTTACCAGTGCTCCCAGTAAATTTTGATAAATTTCAAATAGCGCCTATGGCCGTACAATGGTAGCTGCGACCATGAAAATCTCAGAATATGTAGTTGGGATATATAATTTCCAAACGGGAATAGCTAATTGGTTGATTTTAGTCAAGAAACATTGTTTCATAGCTCAATTAATATCTTGACCTTGAGAGGGAGCTATACAACATAAAGACTTTATTATTTATAATATAACTTTAGACTCGATTTCAACCGCGACAACAATCAATGTATATTGTAGGAACGCATAGACCCTATGCTTCCAATATGTTAATTTGAACCAAATTCATGACCCAATACTAAACCTTTGTAATACCTTTAACTAACAAACATGAAATAAATATACCCAAAAAAATTATCAACAATAGATTTAGATTTCTACTTAAGGGGCTTTCACACCGGGCCTTGCGTAGAGTTGCGTAGAGTTGCGTACCGACTACGCCGATCGTACGCAACCCTACGCCGATCGTACGCAACCCTACGCCGATCGTACGCAACCCTACGTAACTGTACGCGGAGGGACGCAAATGGGTACGCGAGATGAACGCAAAAAATTAAACATGTTTAATTTTGTTCGCATACCTTTCGGCGTAGACACTTTACGCAGACAGTACGCAATCCGTACGCAAGTCTACGCAACACTCCGAAACTATACGCCAAGCCTACGAAACTGTACGCTACCCTACGCCCGTCCGACGAAGCATTAAAAACGTACAAAGATTTGTGTTGGTATATAACTTGGCAGGTATTGATCATTATTTTGAAGAGAAATGCTAGTTTGTTTACATGTGTGCGTTCTCACATTTATTCTTTTCATGAAGAAAAAGTTTTTCTTTGACTTCATTTTGTATTCTTGCTTGTAATTCTGTTTGTACTACTACAAGGTATTTCAGACTGACATGTTTTGTTTTGTTATGGTTATTCAATTTGCAATGTTGACATCTCAGGCCGTTGATATAATAAACAGAGATAAGATTCACAAACTGATGCCTCATGCGAAATGTTATTATGTTTTGTGGAAATCTGTATGTATTTGTGTCGGTTTGTTTGCTTGTGTGTACGTTTGTGGTCTTGTATGTATGCTCGTAATATAATTTTGTTTAATTGAAATGAGCAAAGAAATAATTTTGTCTCACTTTGTTAGTGAGAGTGAGTGAGTGTGTATGTCAGAAGTATTTCTTTAAAATCTAATAAATGACATTGTCACACACATATAAGCTACGGACAAAGGACAACAGCTATCCTCTTCAAACTTTCAGGAAACTGTTATGGAATGATATTTTACAAATGAGTGAAAAAAGGGATATGGTCAACAAATATCAGACTTCTGTCCACATTTATTCACAAATCAAAATAAGCACTCTCTTTTGTTGGCGTTTTGAGGTATCAAATCACATCACGTGACCTTGCAATGTACATCAAAAGAAAGTTCATTTATTACCCTTTTGAACGATACATAGTACAGTAACGTAGTACATCCACCAGAAAATGTCTGCATTTTTTGGGAAATAAAATCTTTAATAAATTAACATATTACTGCAAAATAACCTCAGCAGTTGTTATTAGTTTATTACCTATTAAAAAAACTGAAAATTTAACTGTCAAAAACGTGCACTAAATGCCACTTTTTACTATTAAAACTTATGGCAGGTTTATAAATGTTATTTTCTTCACTCATTATTTTACGCAAATTGGCGTTTCAGCCCTATTTCACGCATGCAAAAGAGACCCACTGCCCCTTGGATGTCACAGATTGTCAGAATGTTATTATTATACTAAGATCAAGTTATGTTCACATGTAATAACATGTACAATTCTTTGTACACTGCACAGTCTGTTCGTTTATAAAATAAATTGAACTGTCTTTTTAACATATTTTTTTATATAGGTTTATAAAGCGCCAATGGCTACACTCGCGGCTCCTACGAGCGTCTATTGCATTTTTGCATGGCATTTTCACACACAGTAAGCAACCGTACGCAACCGTAAGAAACCCTACGACAGGCCTACGCAAGCGTACGTAACCCTACGCCAGGCCTACGCAAGCGTACATAACCCTACGCCAATTGCCTACGCACAAGGTACGTAACTCTACGCAATCGTACGCAAGCCTACGCATAACCTACGCAGGGACTACGCCGAAGCATCAATTTATTCATGAGTACGCAGCTTAACTTCGGCGTAGTCGGTACGCAACACTACGCAACTCTACGCAGATCCGGTGTGAAAGGGGCTTAAGTAAGGACATTTACCTCGCAGACACATTCTCGGACTTGGAAGACTTGCTCTTCTTCTTGGCTTGATTGGTGCTTAGCAGGTTGGGTTTTCTGATTCCTAGAAAAATAATTTGAGAGACAATTTAGCCTAAAACCACATCAAAACATTATATCATGCAAGGCAATATAATTGACAGACGTAGCAATGGTAACAAATCTGAAATTTCTACGTGGATTTATTGTAATCACGTTTGTTTACATTCACTCATTCACTTAGAAGTTGTGTAGATCTACAACCTCAACACTACATGGGAATATTGATACGTAAAATACCATTCTATACTATGAAGTAGCATTATATTCAACAACAGACACAATAAAAATCTATATATCATAATATAATTAAGTTTCAGATATAAACGTACTTTTTCAGCTGTTTTCTGGGGCCAGTTCCGCTCGTCGATAGTCCGTCATTCGACAACAAACTTGTATCTCTACGAGAGGGACTAATATTTTGAAAATTTGTCGGGCTCATTTTCTTGGGAAGAATCACTAAAATCAATGGGATAAGGAGGCATCGGAGTATGAGGAGTCACTATCTATTGATGAAATTTCATCGCTAGAATAATTGCTGGAAGACATTTGGGGTGATTTGGAGACGTTTGATGAACGAAAATCAGCAATAAAAGTCCGATGCGCACAATGATTCAGCAAGCGCACGAAAAGCAGTGGGGGTAAAAAAAAACGGGTTTCTTTTTGAATCCGTGCTAACTCGCCCCACGGGACATCTCGCCCCACGGGACAACTCGCCCCAGCCTCAAAGACTGGGGCGAGATGTCCCGACACGATTCATCGATCAAGAGATACCAATATGTGTATTATGTTTGAGCACATTGTACATTTTTAGACGTCACATTCTTTCGTCCTGGCCGTAAATTAGCAGACCACTGTATCTCTCGATCGATAAATCATGTCGGGATATCTCGCCCCAGTCTTTGAGGCTGGGGCGAGATGTCCCGTGGGGCGAGTTAGCACGTCTCCTTCCTCTTCAGTTAGGTAGGGGTACTTGCGTACTGTCCTCTACATTGAAACTGTACTGTCCACACACATAGAACGGGAAGCGTTATTTGTTTATGCGGCACAGATTGGGGCATGGTGCGTGTTGAGCCTATGAGAAGTACGTTCTTTTCCTTCTGAATAGTGTCTGCACGTACGTGAGACTAGTCATGTTCGCTTGCGCATATCGCGCTGCGAAGAAGTTTGAATATCCATCGCGAACTATGTGTTTAGATAACATTCCTCTTCGTTTAAGTTAGTTAAGTTTTATTGACTAATTATTGTGATGTTCTCCTTATTGACGTGCTGCCTCCTCTTCAAATTTCCAATTTCATTTTAATTGTCGATGTAATGATTTTCCATACTGAATTCCGGGAGTGAATTACCTAAAACAGACCTCTACTACTGGTACGCATACGACCACTATTAGTCTGTAAATCAAGACCCCTTTAAAAAAAAAAACCCAATCTGTGCCGCATAAAAAAATAACGCGAACGGGAATATCTCGATCGAATGCTTTTTTTTCTATTAATAAAGGAAAAAATAATTGAAATTTCTATGTGTACATTTTCTTTTTACACATGGTTTATTTATGGTTATCTTTGAGCTCACTATTCAATATGTGACCCGACAGCTAAAAACCACCAATAAGTCGCAAAATGAACAACAGAGATAAATAATGGCAGGAGAAGCGGGCTTTTTAATAGGATGCCAGTCATAAACAATGAAAATATGTAAGTTTAGAAAATAGACAAAAAATAGTTTACAAATTTGTATCATAAAAAATTAAAGTGCAAAAAATAGGAAGAAAATAGTACTCGCAAATAGGTAAAAGGAAGTCTGAAAAAGATTAAGGTTAAAAAAAGGGAATAAATAGTCTGAAAAAGATTAAGATGAAAAAATAGGGAAAAAATAGTTTTGAAGTCGAAAAGAGAAAAAAAAAATCCTATTTTTTTTCATGTTTTTTTGGAGAAAATAGGAAGAAAATAGTCTGAAAAAGATGAAGGTGAAAAAATAGGGAAAAAATAGTTTGGTACTCGAAAATTGGAAAAAATAGAACTATTTTTTTCCTATTTTCTTATAAATAAATAGGACAAAATCGTCCACAAAAGTTGAAGGTGAAAAAAATGGGGAAAAAATAGTTTGTGCTTGAAAATAGGAAAAAAATAGGACTATTTTTTTCCTGTTTTCTTAGAGGAAATAGGAAAAAAATAGTCTGAAAAAAAATATAGGTGAAAAAAATAGGAGAAAAATAGTTTGTGCTTGAAAATAGGAAAAAAACAGGACTATTTTTTCCCTGTTTTCTTATAGGAAATAGGAAAAAAATAGTCTGAAAAAAAATATAGGTGAAAAAAATAGGGAAAAAATAGTTTTTACTTGAAAATAGGAAAAAAATAGCCCTATTTTGTTCCTATTTTCTTGAAGGAAATAGGAAAAAAATAGTCTGAATTTCCAGAAAATAGGGAAAAAATAGGCAAAAAATAGGGAAAAAATATATTTTCGCAACACACAAAACTACTGGGGAAAAGATGTTCTCCTATCTGCGACACATAACCTGACCTTCAAAATGTCATCTTCGTATTCGAAATTTAAATCTGAAACCGACTCCGTCAAAAATCTCTCAAATTCTTGAAAGAAAAATTGACCCCTAAATAATCTAAAACTGCCATAACTTTCTCATATAAATTCCGTTTTGTATTTCAATCTTACAGTATCTTTATCTCATGATTGCACATAGTCATGCCAAATTTCACGCTCCAATGACTTTGCAAAACATAAATAGCGCCCTCTAAAGTTCTGGGAATTGGCTTTCTTTCTGTGGCCGTATCTCCATTATGGCTTGGCAGACCCGTACCTTTTTTTGGATTTAGATACTTGAAGATATGCCCTTTCAAGCCATATACAAAATTATATACCCTATTGCTGACCAAATTTGAGAAAATTGCCCTCCAATTATGCATTTTTAAATAAATTGCGAAATAACTTCAACTTGCTCTAAAATTAGGATCCTTAAACCCACATCAATGAAACTTTGGAAACACATGTATCCATTTACCCGACAACTGTCTGCCAAGTTTGGTAAATTTTAATGACGTCAGCGCAAAGTTATCGCCCAAAATGATGAATTTGCTATGCATAACGTAACTACGCCTTAAATGCGTGCAGTACATTGCGCGCATATGACAATGGTGTCAAACTGACCGCAATGAAATGCCCTTTCGAATGATACCAAGTTTGGTATATGTTCACACAGAAAATTGTGAGTAAATCACATTTAAACAAGGGTCACTATACGAATTCCGCCGAGTTTCCGCCCAATTATAACACGTATCGGCTATGACCTCATTTTTTCAGAATGCTTTTCGCCCCTAAACGTTCTCATTTTTCTTTGAAATTTTGCAGGGACATTCCGAGTTGCAATACGCAGGGCACCTTGAAGCCGGATTTTTAGAATTGGTCAAGGGGTCATTTATGACGCCATTTTGTCCTGTAAATCTATTTTACATCACGTGTTTCGATAGGATTATCATAAAACAAAAGAGACTTGTTTACAATAACAACCATGACATTTTCTTTCCAATGATTTCAAATACGTCCAATAAAGAGACATAAAGAGAGAGAAGAAAAAACAATTAAAGTCAGGTCATAATACAGATCATGTACGTTTTACGCCCATGCATTACACGCATTGTCTACGGGGAAAATCGGGTTCACGCTTCCGGACCCCAGAACGATCTTTATTTTTCTTGAAATTTTACAGGCAGATTCTAGGTGGCCAAGTGCAGAGCATCAAAAAGCCGGATTTTTAAAATTGGTCAAGCATGACATTAAATGCTACTTCATACTCTGCGTAACTAGTCCGAAAGATGCTCTTTCGTTTGACACGTAAAAACATGGCGACATTGCACGCACATCGTTCTGACACGATTGCATTTCTAGTTTTTGCTTTAGAGTTGTGGTTCATCATGATTGTTATTGGCATAATAGTGAAGTGGTTTCCCGTTGCCTCCTTCACCGCAGTATATAGCCGTATCTGGGATCATCCAGCACGCCATGCATTATCAGAGGTTCACCGTTGTTCTAAAAGGATCTTTCGCCGAAACACTCCTACTGCATCGCTGCTGCCCAATACAAAGCAAGCTAGGCTTATTTAAAGGCGGCCTAAACTCGCCTTCCCAATTCAACGTCTTAGGGGATATGCAAGCTTTTATTGGTCCTACTGGTGCCACCCAGTACCACCACCAGCCCCCTGATGCTGAATGGTCCCCTTTTAGTTGCCCTTTACGACACGCGGAGGATACGTGGGGGGTATTCTTGACAGGCCCCACCCCAACCCATACAGATACTATGCAAATGCAAATTAGCAGAATTCTTTCTTATTAATCTCCATTTCAGACCTTACTTATTGCATTTCACATAATACGTCGAATGCATAAAGTGAAGAAATAGTCATCAGACCAAGTAGCTAGTCTTCATTCAGACACACCTTTGACAAGTGTACTATATAAGAGCTAGTCTGATTTACCAGACCTTGTTGACGACGGTCCTAAACAAAATTATGCTGAATGTTCAAATGTCTCTCAGTCAAAAAATATGATTTGATAGTGTCTCTTGCAGACCTGAAGTATTCAAATTCAAATTTCAGGAATCTTACTGTTAATCTGGAATTCAGTCCTTGTAACGTTGTTTGCAGTTGCACACAATTTCAGACTCAAAATTTATTCAGTAATTCTAGTTCCAATTGCATCTGGTCCAAATATATCATATTGCCATTAGCTAGAAATCTATCCTGATATCTCAATTTGTTTACAAACCATAAGTCTTAATTAGGCTCTTTGGTTGGGAAATAAACCTTGTCTTCATGCGGTATTAGGATTCAGAAGAACCAATTTATGGATTGGTCACACAAGGTAACTCTATGGCGCAATATGTTTTTCTTGTATGCTCAATCTTGGATCACCTATCGCGAATTTGACCTTGCGAACATAATTGTCTTCAGATTCATATGTTGCAGCTATTCTTCCCAGAGGCCGCACATACCTGGGAATATTGTCGTCCTTAATTAACACAATGTCTCCAGTTTTTATATCACACTGTGGGACAGTCCATTTCTGTCCCTTCCTCCAACAGCACCGAAATTCATTCACTATGTGCTGCACCCTTCTCCAATATTTCTTTAAGGAAGACTTCAAAGGTGATCACCTTTGATTTCTGGGTCAATAGGTGATTAGGATTGATGAATTTCTACATGTAGCTTTGTATTAAAGGTTCTTAAATACTTTTCTCCTATAGAATATTTTACTGCCCCTATTACCATATTTCGTTCTCCTTTTGTCTTGCTCATGAGATGTCTTTTTCAACCCTCCCCTTCAGAATCTGGGATCATCTGCTGTGCATTATATGAATGCTTAATATGAGAGTACAGATTATAATGGTTTCCACCATTTTCCCAATTGCATGCTTCATGATTAACATATCCCATTCATTTGTAAAATGCTCAATTATATCAATTGACAACATTCCCCCTAAAATATATCCGGGGATGCCTACCACACATTGGCTAATCTAGGTATAGAAATCAACTGAGACATACATACAAATTAAAAACATGAGAACTTATAATTCCCTTTCGAAGGATTTGTCTTCCTCACCGTTGCGGCTCTCTCCTGTTGTTCATCCACTGAGGATTGTACTGGAAAATCACAACATAATTCTTGTGATTTTATTATCAGTGATGCATGTGATATTGTCTATGCTATATGTACATGACTGATGTCAATCGATTTTCTATCCCAACAGATTCGAACAGTCGAGCTGGATTTGAGTTTCTATTATGGCATGGCATACACGGAACTAAGTCGTTCGGCATCCAATCAGCTAGCCAAGTTTATCTGCTCTCTACTCTGCCTTACGAACCTAACAATCACTATGGCAGAATATGTCATAGATGACTTTTTCACTGAACTAGCTTCCTTGGCTGCATCCTCACAGGTAATAATACAATTCAGTGCTCAGGCAGTAGAAACATGCACTTTTGATGCTCATCATCAATTTTCAAACAGTAGTATAACTAACAAAGTAAATTAAGGATTGGATGTTTGTAACCCAGACTCGTCTATTCATCAATTTTAAAAAAAAAGTATGAAATTGGGCAAGAAATGAAAGAAAAGAAACATTGGCTCTATGGCTACATTTTAAGAAAAAATAATATCAAGTTATTATACTTTAGGAATTATATAATTATATACGAATTTGCATAAGCATGAGAACTCTTGTGATTTCATTTTCAGTTTTCATACATGTGATATTGTATATGCTACATGTACATGGCGGATGCCAATTTATTTTCTATCGCTACAGATCCAAACAGTCAACCTGGATTTCAGGACGGACTTTGACATGGCAGTCATGGAACTATTAAGTCATTCGGCATCCAAGCAGCTAGCCAAGTTTCTCTGCTCTCTACCCTGCCTTACAACCTTAGTGATCAGTGGGAATCAATATTTACATGCTGATTTATTCACTGAACTAGCTTCCTTGGCTGCATCCTCACAGGTAATAAGGAAAGCCAGTGCTCAGGCAGTAGAAACATGCATGGATGCAGAAGCACTTTTGCTGCTCTTCATCAATTTGTATACTATAGTATAATTTGCGAAGTAAAGCATTTTGTGTAGGAGTTTTGAAAGCCAGGCCCGTCCATTTATAGTTTTAAAAAACAACTAGGGTGAAATCGGTCAAGAAATGAAGGAAAAGAAGCATTGGGGTTATGAATCAATTTTAAACAAATCTATTAAGTAACCATTCTTCAGGAACTATGGAATTATATATGAAATTACATAAGCATGAGAACTTAGCATACTTCATGAATTAAATATCATGTATAACAAAATAAGAATGTCCAAACTACTCTTATCCTTAGTTCAATTTTATCTTGACCTCGAGTCTGTTCATTTTATATCGAATCGATGGTTTCATCACATGGCGTGAGTTATAGTAGAAGAGAGAGAGAGAGAGAGAGAGACCATTTGGCAACCTAACGTTAATGACTCGCGTTGGTAAAACCGAAGTAAAACAAATAAAATCCTGAGGTACTTGCCCTTTTTGTTTATATGCCTCCGCCACCCCTAGGTAATGATGCAAGGAGGCATTACTTACATGTATGATTTTTGGGCTGGTACGTCGGTCCCGCTTTTCGTTACCGGGATATTAACTTGAGAAAATTACATGGATTGTAACCAAATCTGGATGGAGCATGAGCATGCAGAGAATAACTGATTTGATTGTGTGTAGTAGAGGCGACATGCTAAAGGTCTCAGACTGAAAAAAGAGTGTTTAAACATACAGATAATATTTCATTACTGCGATAACTTGAAAAGTATTAAAGCAATTGAAACCAAACTTGAATGAGTATGTATAGAACATATGCGTATGGAAGGATGGATTGATTAGATTTCGGGTCTGCGAGGTCATGAAGGTGAACAAACTCGACATGTACACTTGTATCCTTTTTCATAGACGTACATGTATAACAAAGTATAGGGGTTTCAAAGAAAGAAAAAATCTGCATTTAAAGGGGAAATGGACAAGGTTGGCCGAATCTGTACGCCCCAGATCCCTTCTCTTTTACCCATATATTTGCAGCTAATCACATTTTTGTATTTCTTTCCTTTTTTCTCTCAAAAAAAATCTGTGTCCGGTTGTCATCTCAGAACCCTTACCTCAAGGAAAAGAAACATATGAGCTTGCTACAGGCGTGGTCAGCAAGAAAAGATCGACATCAAAAACAAAAACTCACGATTAGTACACACCAAGAACCTTCAAACCTTGACATGCCTTCTACCAGTGGATCGAGGTCTACACAACGCAGAAAAAGTCAAGGTTTGTACAACAAAATCTGAATTCTTTTTATATGCCCTTATAGCAACAAGAGACGAATACATATGGTGGCCCTGAAGGGACATCGCGAACAGACCAAATCGCGAATTATTCACGACGAAATTGGCGACGAAATTCACGATATCGTCTATTTCGTCGTGAATAATTGGCGATAAAATTCCCGACGTCGTCAATTTCGTCGTAAATAATTGGCGATAAAATTCACGACGAGATTCACGCCTGGCTGGTTTCGTCGCCAATTACGTCGTCAATTGTATTTGTCCTTGCTTACGCGGCCTGCCTAGTCTAGCGGTAAACAATCCAGCCCCTTGAAGACGATTATGACGAGACGCTTTTATCATGATTTCTGTGAATATGGTAGGTTTTAACTTCATATTATGCTCTATTTGTATATTAACTTTGACAAGATAAGGGTAAAGCACTAAGGGTAATTGTACAGCGGAAAAGAGAGAGAAAGGGAGAGAGAGAGAGAGAGAGAGAAGGAAAAGAAGGGAAATGGAAAGGGGAGAGAAAGGGAGAGGAAGAAGAGGAAGAAGAAAAGAAAAGGGGGAAAGAAGGAGATCGGGGGCGAGAGGGCCTTGCCCCCCCCCCCCCCGGAAAGAGAGAGAGAGAGAGAGGGGGGGGGGGGGGAGAAGGGAAATGGAAAGAGGAGAGAAAGGGAAAGAAAGAAAGAAGAGGAAACAGAAAAGAAGGAGATCGGGGGATGCTGGGGTGGGGGGGGGGGGGGGGGGCAAGCAAGGCACGCTCGGCCCCCGATCTCCTTCTTTCCCCCTTTTTTTTCTATCCCTTTCCCTTTCAAGGGGCTGGATTGTTTACCGCTAGACTAGGCAGGCCGCGTAAACATGGAAAAATAAAATTGACGACGTATTTGGCGACGAAACCAGCCAGACTTGAATCTTGTCGTGAATTTTATCGCCAATTATTCACGACGAAATTGACGATTTCGCCAATTTCGTCGTGAATAATTCGCGATTTCGTATATTGACGACGTCGTGAATTTTATCGCCAATTATTCACGACGAAATTGACGATATCGTGAATTTCGTCGCAAATTTCGTCGTGAATAATTCGCGATTTGGTCTGTTCGCGATGTCCCTTCAGGGCCACCATAAATACAATTATGGTATGACAATTAAAATCAGGCTATGTCATGCGTATATTTTCATTGAGTTAACGAAATGGGATGATAATTGTAGAGGTCGGCGTCGATGTGCTGGAATAATCCTCAGGGAGCTGAATGTGTTCCTCTTCATGTGCGGATTATCAATTTAATCTAATGACCGGGGTAATGATAATTACAATGCAGAGAGCAGGGTGTTTTAAAGGGATCGTTTAACAATGTTACATCTGAGATGCGTGGCCCTACGTGTTATAAGTGTCTGTGATATGGTGTAATATTGAACCCCTATACAAAATGCGCTTCAAAATTATTATAGAAGTGCCTCAAAAAAGTAAAAGTCTTTGATTGACCGGTTTTACCATACTCATTTCCCCCAATACACTGTAGTGTTATAAAAAACCGTTAGGAAAATGATAAATGAAATTTCGATTTCCAATCATAAATATCTTGATAATTAAACAAGGGATCGGCTTGTAAAAGTCACGAAAGTCATTCAGGATTTCCTGAATGACCTATTAAAAGGTTTATATTTATGATTGCAGCATGAGCTAAATCCAGGATTTTGTTTCAGAATCTGAGGCAATGTTTTTGTTAAATATTTTTTCCCCTTCCACAGGGTTCTTTATTTTCAAAACAAATTTCATCATATACAGAACATCCATATATCATATACAAATAATTAAATAAATAATTTCCATACATAATGGCTTGACACAGATAATAATCATCACGGCCGAAAACTTTTGTGGCAGATAAAAACAAACATTTATGACAAAATTAGTACTTTAAATATACCAACAACAAAAAACCAAACATAAAATACATGATCATGTTTATGTTAGCACATTTCCAACACTCTCAAAATATTTTCTAAAGTGAAACCATTTCTTTTTCAATTTATTCTCTCTGAGATTTGTTTGGTATATATATTTTTCCATTTCATAATAACGTTTTACAGCTGATAAAATTATATCAAATGATGGTAATTGATTTCGTAATTTAGCTGAAAATATTTCTTGTCTTACAAGTTACAACCATCAGAACACAGTTGAGTGCATTATTATTGCTACCGCAAAATCCAAACAATTTATTTCGATTTGTAAGTTTGATCCTTTCCCCCGTATAACGAAATATCAAGAACTCTAACTTCGACCATACTTCATTAGAATAGTTACAAAAGCACAAAACATGTATGATAGTTTCATCATTGTTACTACAAAAAGTACACTTCTTGTCAGCCACTACACCAAATCTTAACAAACTCTCCTTCATATATAATATTCTATTTAAAATCTTGATTTGAAACCACCTCATGTTGATATCTATTGTTGACTGAAATGGAATTTGACAGTACGAACCCCAAAGTACATCTTGAAAATCTAAAAAACTTTTCCACTTTGTAAGGGCTTTACATTCTTTTACTTTGTTTTTTTAGTAAAGACTGATAAATATGTGAACAACCAACATTTGTTTTCACCACAAGGTGCACGGCTTCGGGAATGATAGGTTCTAAGGCCTTACTAGGAGCTACATGGTGTAGTCATTTTAAAACCTGACCGAATTGCATTACAAAGACCATAGTACTGGAGGAAATTTGTTTGTATGTCAAATCTCCGCTGAAACTCAAAATATGAACAAAAAGAACCATCTATTTTTAGGATGTCATTCACAAAACGTATTCCTCGTAAATTCCAAGCCCCCCAAAATACCGCTTTGTCATTTATTTTAATGTGGGGGTTATTCCAGAGAGGTTGACTTGCAATGTCGTCAATAAGAAGTTCGACCAAGTCTGACCAAGCGAAAAGGACCTCTTTCCAAAATGGATTTGGAGTCAAGTCTGCTAATTTTCTAAAATAATGTGAGCCCATATACAGGTGGAAAAAATAGGTTTTGGGCAAGAATGAATTGAAAATGTGAAAAGTGAAACTTTCTTTCTGAGAATCAGTTACAAATATTCTAATCCATGATATTTTCAGGGATTTAGCATGAATGTAAATATCAATCATCTTAACCCCACCTTTATTATACAGTTGACACATTTGTTCTCTATTGATTTTATCAGGTTTGTTACCCCAATTAATGCATACAAAGAACGATTTATATCTTTCATAATTTGCGAATTCGGTTCTGGAAGTTCGGTTCTGAGGCAATGTTACCGAGTCATTTTAAAGCGTTGTATTAGGTGCTATAAGAATATGACTATTATTATAATTATTTTAAGTTATATACGTTTAGCATGCATAATAATGTTTTCTTTTTATCTGTATCAGACACTGGTTTCGACATATGACATCTTACTTTATAAAAGATAATGATTGTTAAAAATGTCAAGAAATAATGAAGATGCAGTTTATTTTATCACATTTAATTTTTTTAAGAAATCGCCATGCATGTCTAGGGTGTTAAGATAAAATTTGAACTTCAAGTAATGTGTTTTGCATGCATGATATAACTGTTTAGTAAGCAGATGTGTAATCTGTCAAATTATCAGTTAAATGAAGGAAACAAAAATTATTTTTAACCTACAACGTTCACCACAACAAAAATAGGAATCATTAGTTTTTGATATGATGTTATCAAACATTGAAACGTACATGCAATAATATCATGGTCATAATTATATAAAGTATAACCCCCCCCCCTCACAAAGGAAGTATTGGTGAGTCTACATACATGTAAATATAGCATATTTGAAGAAAAAATAGTATATATGAAAGTTTTACTATAATTCTGTTTTATATTGGTCATTTGAAGTTCCGTTACAACTTGATATTCTACCATATTTTGTTTCTTTTGTTTTATTGCAGCTCCAGTCGAGAGTGAAAGAATTCCTGAACATCGGTAAGTAAAATAATATACAATTAACTTCTTTCTCTTTATCTCATCTCCCCCATCCTCTCTCTCTCTCTCTCACTCTCTCTCCCTATCCTGGCTCTCTCTCTTACTCTCCCTCTCTCATCCACTCTCTTGATCTCCCATTTCTCTCTTCATTTATTTCTATTGCTGTCTTCAACATTTCTTGTACCTTTATAATCGTCCGTTTAGAGCCAGAAGGGCATTAACTGATTATACTCAGACATACTATAACGCCTTCTTCACACTCCCCTATTGTCTTACTGTGATGCTTTTTCATGGCTTTCAAATGGTGTCCAATGAAATTATGTCATGATTGAACATCATCAGGTTGCCTTTAGATTTGAGGCGGATGTAGAATATGCAAACTCCAGAGGTTTTAAACATTAAAAACCATATTGAAACCATTTTCACATCCCAGTTTTTCCTCTCTCGACCTGTCTTTTAAAGCCTCTCTCATCCCCTCTCCAATCCCTGCACTCTCTCAGTTGAAAAATGTTGCTAAATCTGAAACTCTTTTATCTCAATATTAATTGTTTCTCTCTCTCTCTCTCTCTTTCTTTCTCCCTCACTCTCTCGTTTCTAAACTGTTCTCAATCTCCATCTGCCATCCTTTCCTTCTCATAGCAAACGCATCCACAGCGACGAAGCTAAAGATGACGGTGATAGAGTTGATGAAAGCCTGGAACAACGTCCTGGAAAAAGACGAGCTAAGACAGATCGTAAACCTACCTCACCTTAGGATCCTTAGGATGAAATGCAATAGCATGATTGCATAACATCCAGAGATTGATTTGGCGGTAGCGAGAATTTATCTTACACACACTGATGGAATATTGGATTGAATTTTACTAGTACATGTATTCCCTAGTTTTATTTCTTGCCATTTTAATTACCTCAAAACGGCTGTTACATATAAGTGCAATACTAATTTACTATGCAAACACTTACAAGTACTTAACTGTTATCAATTATGTATTACAAGTCATCTTTTTTTTTCTTCCATTGGCATTTTTTTGATGAATTTGCTGTTAGTCTAAAATTGTATAGTTCTTATGATATCTTGCTTTCTTTTGTAGTACAAAAAATGTTGTATTCATCTTAACAGTATTACCTCCTGGATCTATGCAATTTTTACATGTTCTGTATATATATTGGTTATTTTATATGTCACTCTTTATTTGTAAATAGATGGATATATGTAAATATCTTATTATCTGATTATGAAATATAATACATGTAATGTTTAATGTTTGATTTAGGCCAAGGACCTATTGGCATTTATATATTTTGTTTTGCTATTGCAAGAAATCCTCTGGCAAGACGTTAATCAACATGTGCCTCAATATAAACTAGGTGTAACAATGTTTACTTGGTATGAAGACTTTTGAATGTCATATTTTCTTATAACGTTAGCTAGCCCGGCTAAAGTCGGCGTAATGATAATTTATACAGCGCTTAGAACCATAAACGCTGTATACATACTATAATATGATACTGTTTTACAGCTTAGGCCTATACATCGAAGCGCTCTGTAAATGTTACTCTTACTACACCTGTATTATCGATATTGTAAATATCGTTTTTACAGCTGATCAAAAAATGCCTGTTCACTTCTAACTTAGAGATGAAACATTTCATTCACCTATTCCAAAGCATAGGTTTAGGAAACGGGGGGTGGGGGGGGGGGGGGGGGGGCAGCCCCTCAATAATTTTGGCGGTGGGGGGGGGGGGGGGGCTAAAGTATCCATGACCCCCCCTCAATACTTAATAGAGAGAAGAGAAAAGAAGATACCCCCTCCCGCGCCTCAATCGGCCTGCCGCCGAGCCCCCCCCCCCCCCATTCCGAAAAATCTTCCTAAGCCTTTGCCAATATTATCTAATTTTCCATTATTTTATTATTTGCATATACCATGATGTTTGCAAGGCTTCATTAGCATTTAATAAGCCTTTTTATGTGTGTCTTGAGCATTTAATTTCAAGTGTATAAGTGTTTTGGTCGCCTTACAAATCATATATGTACAATTTGTTTGTGTACGGAGCATCATTAGTTTGTGAAGTTTTGTGTATTTTCTCGAAATCCAAGAAGAAATCTATAGACTACTTTTATGTATACATGTATTAAGCAATTGCGAACGATAATCATGCAGTTAACGTATCAACAGATCATTGTTGATAGCTGGTCACACCAACAGTCTCTGTATAAGGGTCCCGAATAGGACATCCTAATTGATTCGCGGCTGCTCATATGATGTCATGTATCTCTTTTCTATAAAAACACAACAGTAATTTAACATTTCTAACACATGTAACATGGTCACCCCTTCGTAACATTAAGAAGTTTTTTTCTGTCAATGTAAATGAATGGAAAATGTGCGCAACAAATTACTTGTGCGTATTCACTGAGCGTTGTCTTATAAGATACAGACATAGGAAGCGTATTGTACATTGCACATGCAAGAATATTGTACATCATTCCGGGACATCATTATTAAAACAAAAAACGGCGGTTCTGCCGCTTTATATTCTAACAAATATATAATAATCTGAAAATCAATAGTAATAATTTATGTATTCATATAAAAAGAATTGGAAGTGATTGCATCTAATGAGTCAGTATTATGTTATGACAAATGTTTAAAAAAGATATCAAAATACGGCAAAAGCAATAGTTGAAATCTTTATTCATAAATCTGATTTATAGGAATTGGAATTTGGATTGATTTTAATGAATCTGTCCTAAATATGTCATAACAATGTTAAAAAAAGAAATCAAAATATAAAAGAAATGGTTGATATATTTCCTCATTAATCTGTTATAGGAATTACAAATGTGATTGATTTTAATGAGTCCATTCCATATACACAGCTTTAAGAATATGATGGAGGTATTATGTTTCAAGACAAGTGCGATTGTGTAACACTTTGCATTGAATAATTATGTTTGTTTGTACTTGAGAACATTTAAAAAATAAATCCCATTGATGCCAAACAATGCATACGTGTCACTGTTCTTTTTGTAAAGGGCCATAGGTATTGCGATCAATCAAACACAAATTGGTAACTTTGTGACGTATCTTGCGAGCTCCCCTCCCATTTGCTCTGTACATAACATTTCATAAACTTTCATTTTCTTCGTTATTGATGACGGAATAAATTTTGTCCATATAGGGGTTGTATAAAAACATATTTGCAATAATCATATTTAGGGTGCATGTATGATTGGAAATTTTCTTGGGGGAAAACACAAAATTCTGTTTTTTTTTTAAGTACGTAAGGAGCGAATGGGAGGGTAGCTTGGAAGATATCTCACAGAGCGTATCGGGACAATTACTCCCTGGACAATCACTTCCCCCACACTATTACCCCCGAAAAACTACCCCAAAGGACAATATCCTCTCCCCCTCTGGACAATTATACCCTGTTAATTAAAGAGGAAGTCCACCCTGATAATAAGTTTGTTTTAATGAAAGCATAATTTTGTCTAGGGGGTTATTGTATTTGGGGATTAATTGTCCCGCTGGTAAGTAGCTGGGGGGGGGGGGGGGGGTGGGGGTAATTGTTCTAGAACCCTCACAGAATTGCCAATTTGGGTTTGATTGATCGCAACTATTCAAATTCAAAACCTTCTTTTTAAACTAGGCCTACATGTTTAATTCTTTTTAAAGTGCAATGAAAGGAAATAAAATAAAAAAGGGTTAGAATATGGTTTTGCTTGTGTGTGTCTCTCATTTTCCCTCCCTCTCCCTATCTCTCTCCCTCTCTCTCCCCCCACACTCACACACACTCCCCTTCTCACCATTCAGGTAGTAGGGGTAGGGTAGAATGACGGGAAATGGAAAAGGGTAATAGATCGAGGTACGATAATATTACAATACTGTGGCAGCAGAATGTGATTAGAAGAAGTATTTTATTTAGCTTTTTTTATATAGCGCTTATCAAAGATGTCTCTAAGCGCTTTACAAATATATCATTACCCCGGTCATTGGATTCAGTGCTTGCCCGCACACACTGTGTGCACAATCTTCACTCCCTGGGGATCATTCCAGCCAGGTGTTTTGACGCTCAAATACTGTTTGACCAACAATGACGGTCGCATCCTACCGGGTACCCAGTGAACACCTGGGTGGAGAGTGGGAGCGAAGTAGGAGGTAGAAGGGGTAGAATGGTAATAACAATAGCAACAGTAATATGCCGTTCTTCAATAGTGCATACGTCACATCATAATATAACTTTTCCCTGCGCTTTCAATAGACATTGTATATTATACTTTTACCTCTACTTTAGCTCTGGCAGCCGTATCGCTCATTGCATTCTATGAATCAACCCACTTACTGTACCTGGGTCGGGTGTGGAAAATGTAGATTAATGTCTTGCCAAACAACGTTAGTGCTGCTTTTTGGGGATTCATACCTTGTAGCTCATAGTCCGGTGATGTATCGACTAGACTGTAACACCGCTATAGTCGAGGGTTCGGCCGGATGGTAGAAGATCAACAATGCAGAGTTATTATAGTAGAGGTTATATTGCGCTATTAGTAAAACAAGATTACATGCTGTTCATAGAGGTTGGATCGTATTGAAACGTTTGGAAGCAGGCGTAGGATGATAGTAGATTGTGACATGATATAAGGAGTTGTAGAATGGTAGCATGCTAGTAGATCCAGTAGATGAACTGGAATTACAATAGTGGTAGGATGGAAGGTTGTAGAACTAGGGTGGTATGAAATGAAAAGAGCTAGGTTATAATTAGGACTAGAAGTAAGACGTTATTTGAAGGAGAATTGTGCGAAAGTGGTTGAGTTAAGATTAAAGCAGAGGTAGTATGAATAAAGATTGTATCAAAATTAAGATTGCAGCGGTAGAAGGACGATAGTAGGGGTATATATTGTAGTAAGAGAAGCGTGGTAGTTACAAATGAACGACGGGAGGTATTGTCGCAGGTACTGGGACGGGTATCATAAGAAGAAGAGGTAGGATGGTGGTAGAGAGAGGATGGTGGTAGAGGTAGGATAGTGGTAGAAGTAGGATGGTGGTAAAGGTAGGATGGTGGTAGAGGGAGGACGGTGGTAGAGGGAGGACGGTGGTAGAGGGAGGACGGTGGAAGAGGGAGGACGGTGGTAGAGGGAGGACGGTGGTAGAGGGAGGATAGTGGTAGAAGTAGGATGGTGGTAAAGGTAGTATGCTGGTAGAGGGAGGACGGTGGTAGAGGTAGAATAGTGGTAGAAGAGGATGGTGGTAAAGGTAGGATGCAGGTAGAGGGAGGACGGTGGTAGAGGGAGGACGGTGGTAGAGGGAGGACGGTGGAAGAGGGAGGACGGTGGTAGAGGGAGGACGGTGGTAGAGGGAGGACGGTGGTAGAGGGAGGACGGTGGTAGAGGGAGGACGGTGGTAGAGGGAGGACGGTGGAAGAGGGAGGACGGTGGTAGAGGTAGGATAGTGGTAGAAGAGGATGGTGGTAAAGGTAGTATGCTGGTAGAGGGAGGACGGTGGTAGAGGGAGGACGGTGGTAGAGGGAGGACGGTGGAAGAGGGAGGACGGTGGTAGAGGGAGGACGGTGGTAGAGGGAGGATGGTGGTAGAGGGAGGACGGTGGTAGAGGGAGGACGGTGGTAGAGGGAGGAAGGTGGTAGAGGTAGGATAGTGGTAGAAGAGGATGGTGGTAAAGGTAGGATGCTGGTAGAGGGAGGACGGTGGTAGAGGGAGGACGGTGGTAGAGGGAGGACGGTGGTAGAGGGAGGACGGTGGAAGAGGGAGGAAGGTGGTAGAGGTAGGATAGTGGTAGAAGAGGATGGTGGTAAAGGTAGGATGCTGGTAGAGGGAGGACGGTGGTAGAGGGAGGACGGTGGTAGGGGGAGGACGGTGGAAGAGGGAGGACGGTGGTAGAGGGAGGACGGTGGTAGAGGGAGGATGGTGGTAGAGGGAGGACGGTGGTAGAGGGAGGACGGTGGTAGAGGGAGGAAGGTGGTAGAGGTAGGATAGTGGTAGAAGAGGATGGTGGTAAAGGTAGGATGCTGGTAGAGGGAGGACGGTGGTAGAGGGAGGACGGTGGTAGGGGGAGGACGGTGGAAGAGGGAGGACGGTGGTAGAGGGAGGACGGTGGTAGAGGGAGGACGGTGGTAGAGGGAGGATAGTGGTAGAAGTAGGATGGTGGTAAAGGTAGTATGCTGGTAGAGGGAGGACGGTGGTAGAGGTAGGATAGTGGTAGAAGAGGATGGTGGTAAAGGTAGGATGCTGGTAGAGGGAGGACGGTGGTAGAGGGGAGGACGGTGGAAGAGGGAGGACGGTGGTAGAGGGATGACGGTGGTAGAGGGAGGACGGTGGTAGAGGGAGGACGGTGGAAGAGGGAGGACGGTGGTAGAGGGAGGACGGTGGTAGAGGGAGGACGGTGGAAGAGGGAGGACGGTGGTAGAGGTAGGATAGTGGTAGAAGAGGATGGTGGTAAAGGTAGTATGCTGGTAGAGGAGGACGGTGGTAGAGGGAGGACGGTGGTAGAGGGAGGAAGGTGGTAGAGGTAGGATAGTGGTAGAAGAGGATGGTGGTAAAGGTAGGATGCTGGTAGAGGGAGGACGGTGGAAGAGGGAGGACGGTGGAAGAGGGAGGACGCCGGGGGAGGACGGTGGAAGAGGGAGGACGGTGGTAGAGGGAGGAAGGTGGTAGAGGTAGGATAGTGGTAGAAGAGGATGGTGGTAAAGGTAGGATGCTGGTAGAGGGAGGACGGTGGTAGAGGGAGGACGGTGGTAGAGGGAGGACGGTGGAAGAGGGAGGACGGTGGTAGAGGGAGGACGGTGGTAGAGGGAGGACGGTGGTAGAGGGAGGACGGTGGTAGAGGGAGGATGGTGGTAGAGGGAGGACGGTGGTAGAGGGAGGATGGTGGCACAGTGAGACAAAGTTCCTATTAATGTATTGTAATCATTCTTCTTCTTCTTTTTCTTCTCCTTCCTCTTCTCATGGAATTGACATAAATGACATTGAGGGTCATTACTCATAAAGACCGCTTTTCGATACGAAACCCTCTTCTCGTATGATGACTAGTGACCCTTATTTCGTATTGAATAGCGGTCTTTAAGAGCAGTGAACCCCAACGTAAATTATGAATAGCGCCCCTTCTTCATGTTTATGAATAGCGACCCCGATTTTGTATTATAAATAGCGGTCCTTACGAGTAATGACCTTCAATCTCAATTACGAATAGCAATCGTTATTAATAACGGTCATCATGCCTTTATGAATAGTGACCCATTTTCGTTTTATGAATAGCGAGGCCCTTCACGTATAAGAAGTTCCACGTTATGAATAGCGGTCCTGGTCGTCCCTGCTTACGACTAGCGAGGTTACCCCCCAAATTTATGTTTATATCAGCTCCCGTCTATCACTCTTTCTCCCCTCTTTATCTCCCCCGCCCGCCCCCCTTCTCTCACACTCTCTCTCTCTTTCCTTCACTCTATTTATCTCTCTCTCTCTCTCTCTCTCTCTCTCCTCTCTACTCATTTACATTTCGCTCTACCTTCCCTCCCTCTCCGTATCCATGCAAATCTATACCCACCTATTGCCCCCCGCGAGCTCATCAATTTCCCAAACTATACATTATAATACGTTACATGTTCTTGCAAATTCACAAGTACATTTATAAATCAGCTAAATCTATAGTGAGAATCCTTACTCCAAAATATTTGTGATTTTTGTGCCTCAAACAACCACATCCACACTCGCATAACATATGCACATGCAGACATGCACACTAATTTGATTTCAAACTCAAATTCATACTTTCCATTCAGACAGTCACACACCAGGGGCGGATCTATGGGGAGGGGGAGGGGGTGGTGTTTCGGCGGTTTAACCCCCCACCCCCTTGGGCGGCCAAGTGAGAAAAACAAAGTAAGAAGTAAAACAGTAAAACGGCGCGATTTTTGGAAACAAATTTGGTTACCCCCGCCCCCCCCCCCCCCCTGGCAAAAAGCTAGATCCGCCCCTGCACACCCTTCTTTCCTACTGCATCTCTACCAGTTACTAAACAAATAGCACGTTCACCCCCACAGTCCGGTCATGCACACTAGCATATATATTTCTCTCCCGTCTATCCATATCATTCACAACCATATACACACAGACACACGCGTATACACTAGAACACTCATTCTCTTCATAATAAAAAGAATAATTATAATATATGATTATAATCATAAGAGCAATGATAATAATGATATTAATAATAATGATGAATCAAATTAATAATAATAATAAAAAATCCCGCAGTAGCGAAGCAGCATGGCATCGCTCTCCCACTGCCTATGAGCCGTTATGCAAATTGGCTTTGCGACGCGGGGGGTACAAATTAATAATAGTAATATACCATAGAGATTACTCATATCGCGTTTGGTGTGCACGCAAACACACCAGTTAGAGTCAAGTTTGTAAGGGCGTGACATTATACGCGGGGATTACCACGTTGACGTGAATTTAGCGGTCTTGTATTTTAACAGACAATTGGCATTATAATACATGTACCAGTTTATACCATTGCCAATGATACATGCCAACATTTGACATTGGCGTTGACGATGAGTGTTTCGTCTTGCATGTATTCAACCAAATAGGCCAATGATAAACAAAATGTACTTCATTTCTAAGTTTGATTTTCGTATAGCGATGTACATGTACGTCAGAATATAAGGTGAGTACATCAACCATTATATATGCCAATACCAATAAGTACCGTAGCTGCTGGGGGGGAAGAAAGGATTCTCTGTAATGTTTGTTCGATTTTCGATTTTGGATTGTTATAAAGATTGTATGTACAGGAAAGTCTATTTATGTGTTACTTTATTGTTATTTTATGGTTGAGTTTTTTTTCGTTGTTAGGAAATGGGGGGGGGGGGGGGGGTGAAAGGGGGAGGGGTGGATATCTGATTATGGATCCGTCCATTTCAGACACAATTTTAACGTACGTTAAATAATAATGATTTTTTTTTATTTTGTAAATGGTGCTTATTTAAAGCGCTTACCACCGAAGTCTCTAAGTGCTAAATCAGATTTTTTGTTCGTGTCTGAACAAAGAAAAGGCCTTTTGCAATAAAGTGAAACTCGTATAGATTTACTGCAAGTGTTTGAATTGATATGCTCTCTCTCTCTCCATCAAAGTGTTTGACTTGAGAAGGCTGGCATGATTTTTTAATTGTATGAATAGTAGATATAATTATAGAAAATGACATTTATGGAATTTTAAGATATCATATATTGGTAAAACACAAGTGTAAATGTATATTCATGTTAATTTGAATAAGGGTTGAAAAATACCGAAAATAATAACAAAGCACTTCGAGAAATATATATGTAGGTTTGGCCCCTATACATTTTCTGCTAAAATCGTTTGGCATTTGTCATTTATTTGTAATCTTGAACATTCAGTGTAAGTTTGTTTGGATTCTGTGAGAATTTATGTTCTATCATTACCAAAACTCAACCTTATCTTTAATTCCCAGCCCACATCAGCCACCAGATTTGAGTCATAGAGATTGACCATGATAAAGTTCGGAGCAGATATTCTTTATTATAGGCCTATCTATATCAAGAATAAGTCTTCAGTCCAGTTCAGTTTAATATATTTTTGTACGGCACCTACTTCAGCCAAAAGCTGTTCTTCCGTAGGTCCGCGCACAATACAAATACATGTACAATTTTAAGATAACATTTATCATAACAAACTTTTATCAAAAACAAACAATAAACACAATCATTTTATGAAAAAAGGGTTATTGTTTCAACGTATGGGCAACAGATAATAATGATGACGAATAATAACAATAGCCTGATGATATAATGATGATAGTAAAAGTAATAATTATGAAAAGAAGAAGAAGAAGAAGAAGAAGAAGAAGAAGAAGAAGTAGAAGAAGAAGAAGAAGAAGAAGAAGAAGAAGTAGAAGAAGAAGAAGAAGAAGAAGCAGAAGAAGAAGAAGAAGTAGAAGAAGAAGAAGTAGAAGAAGAAGAAGAAGAAGAAGAAGAATTAACAATTAATTATAAAAAGCTCGGTATACGTGGCAGATCGATCGATACCCCGCCTCTGTGGTATGTATATCAGTATATGGGCAAACAATGGACGGGTTTGTCGCTTGCACGTGGACTTTGAACGTAATGCAAATTGTCTATGCGACGCAAGGAGTTACAAATCAATTATATACCATACATTTTACATTTATATCGTATTTGGTGTGCAAACAATGCCTCCTGTCAGGCGCGGATCCTAGGGGGGGGGGGGGAGGGGGGACGAGTGGGCCTTGCTCCCCCCTCCCGCAAACAAAAGAGAGAGAGAGAAGGAAAAGGAGGGAAAGGGAAAGAGGAGAGAAAGAGAAAGAAAGAAGAGGAAGAAGAAAAGAAAAGGGGGAAAAAAAGGAGATCAGGGGGGGGGGGGGCGAAAGGGCCTTGCCTCCCAGCTGTTACACCCCTCCATAAAAAAAAATGAGAGAGAAGGAAGGAAAGGGGAAAAAGGGAAAAGAGGAGATGAAGGGAAGGAAAAAGGAGGAAGAAGAAAAGAAAAGAGGGGGATATCAGTTGCAATTTCCCCGTCAACAAGTTGTAGCTCGGGGGGCCAAAAGGCCCTTGCCTCCCCCCCCCCCCCCCCCCCCCGCCCCAAAAATACAGATGCCCCCCAAATATAATTCAAACGTGGTTTACTTCTAATTCGGTACTGGTGATTTACAAATGTTGCTGAAATGACATATTTTTCCGAGATTTTTTTCCTCAATCTTAGTAAATTATACTTTTTTATGCGTTTGTTGGAAAATGGCAAATTCCTAAAGAAAAAATAGTGACCTGCCTTTGTCAGAAAAAAACGAGGTGTCAAAATTTCCTCATCTGGCCGTGATTAAACACCTAAAACCCCTGAGCTTCCGGGGGCTCTACCCCCTGAACCCAACCAATTGCCCTAAGGCGGCCCCTGCATGTTCATCTGACCGTACTTTATTGCCCAAAACCCCTGAGCGTCCGGAGGCTACGCCCCTTGGACCCCACACCAATTTGTGTCCTGCCAGTGTCACAAATAAGGTATCAAAATAGGCTCATATTACCATAATTTATTGCCCAAAACCCCTGAGTTTCCGGGGGCTCCGCCCTGTGGACCCCACATCAATTTGTGTCCTGCCAGTGTCACAAATAAGGTATCAAAATATGCTCATCTGACCGCAATTAAATTCCTATACCCCTGAGCTTCTGGGGGCTCCACCCCTTGACCCCCGCCGCTTTCGCTTACGTTACGCTCTACCTGATCTTAAATACCACCCCACCTACTTAGAGAAACGTTCAGCAGGAACTGCATGTAAGAGTGGGGTGATGCGGATCTTAATGTCTACCCCCCCCCCCCAAAAAAAAAAAAAAAAAAAAAAACACATCACCATTACGTACCAATATTTGGCTCGCATAATTTCAAATTTGGGCCCCCCCCCCCCCTAAGAAATCCTGGATCCACGCCCGCCTCCTGTTCATCCAAGCGTGAACACATACCACACAAAAATGATATTAAATTATTTGGGATAAAACACTCTTTCATAAGATATATAATAAATTACTGTCCATAGATGATTTTAAAAATAATTAACAATTTTCTAGGTGTAAACTTTTTTTGTCTCACACTGTATGCGGGGAGTTTTACATTAATCTACATTTGCCATACTCCACCCCGATGCGGGAAATGGGTACCTGGTAAGATTATTCCTTGAAATCCACTGTGCACTGATTACAGCTGCCAGAGCTAAAGCTATTGAAATGATTTCCAAAGCTCTTTGGAAGTGCATAGGAACGTTATATAATGTGATATGCGCTATACAAGAACTGGATATTATTATTGTTATCCCGATATCTCAAGCACCACTTGAGGTATAAGTTTCAAACTTGGTGACTGTTTGTATTATGATAGGAAAACAATCTGGTAATATATCCATAATCTTTGTAATTACAGGTTTAATATTTGTTATCGCGATATCGCATGAGCCACTTGAGGTATGATCTTCAAACATGATTATAGTTTGTATCACCATATAAAGACAACCTTATTATATTTTGGTGGTTTGTATTCGGTCCAATGTCAAAAGTCAGAGAGGTCAATTTTGTAAATATATATGTTCTTCAACAAGGGTATCTACCTTGAAGGGCAGCACACCTCCTCCACAAAGTTCCTCATTGCACATTTTCTACTTCTTCTTGAAAGCCCATGGTTGAATGATTCCATCCAAAATTTGTAAGAATTACCTGCATGAAAGGGAGATCTAAAGTACTTCAAATGGGGTATATGCCCCCATGCAAACATTAGTGCGAGCACGACATGCTTTAAAATATGTGCACGCGTGAATCGTGAAAACTGTCAAAAAATAGTAGAAAATGTTCCATTTGAATAAATTATTTATCTCTTCAAAATGCTTGGTTACCCTCATTTATTAATTCATATTCTGATTCATCATGTAGTGTAGATACGATTTTATACAAACATGTCGGAATGGATTCTGGCCACATTGTAGGAATCATTTTTATGTGAAGAAGACCTAACATCATACATGTACCTGCCCCTGCACGGTACTTGGGAGTAGCACCCTTAAATTGTCCTACTGTTTGAATAACGGCTATGTCCTTGGTGCTAAGGGGATGGGAGTTAGGTCCCTTATTGCGAGCCCCCTACGGGGAGAAGCACCCCACCCTCCATAGTAAGAAAAAAAAAACCTCTGATTGACATTTTTACCTTGTTAAAAAAAAAAAAAAGCATGGCTAGATTTTCACCAAACTTGGTAGGAATCATCCTTAGGCAAGAGAGATCTAAGGTTGTTCAAATGGGGTATGCATACTCAGGCGCGTAGCCAGAGTTTGATGTTTGGGGGGGGGGGGGGGGGGGGGCACATACATGTAATCGATCGAGGTAAAAAAAAGGGGTCTACAAAATTTCAACCGATCCTGGAAATTTTAGGGGGGGCACGTGCCCCCCCCCCCCCGTGCCCCCCCCCCCCCCCCGTGGCTACGCGCCTGTGCATACTACAGTAACGTACCCCTCCCAAAGTTCCTCAATGCCAGTAATTGCACGTATTCTACTTCTTCTTGAAAGCCCATGACTGGATTCCATCCATAATTTGTAGAATTACCTGCAGGAAAGGAAGATCTAAAGTTGTTCAAATGGGGTAAATGCCCTCAGGGGGCTTGGGGCAGCCATCAATATCAACCACCCAAACAGCAATGTGAGCACGGCAAAATTAACTACTACTACTACTACTAACTAGTTACTCCTACTGTTACTTCTACTATAACTACTTCTCATACTACTACTGCTGCTATAGTTTTGTAATCCAGTCACTACTCATGCGAAACAAATCTTACCAGGTAGGTTCGAAAATAAAACAATGTGGTCTATTCAGATTGACTATATCTTTTTCTTGTTGTTTAGTTATCCATAAATGTGTTTCTGCATAAGTGTGGACATTACCAATGCTATGTTTCATTACTTAATGTAGGCCTCCCTACCATTATTTTCTTCCAGATCGTGGCTTGTTCTTGTGACTGAGTCAATTGATTTGTCAAGATGCCTGTATCACTAAGTGAGTGGAGGGTCCGAATCGGAACATTCGTTCGTTGGATTAGGGAGTATGAGGTTAAGGAGGGGAGAGAAAGATTGCTTCAAGAAAGGATTCGAAGACTGAAGGTTCTTTGCGAGAGACTTGAAGCGAAAATGGGTGATTTTGGAGAGGAGTCCGAAGATGACAAAAGCAGACAAGATGGCCCTGATCCCAAGGGATGTCCTCATAAAAGTTTGAACATTCAGTCGTCAGGAAACTCATCAGATATCAAGGATTTACTAACTTCATGTGATCAGTGCATACAGGAATTATTAACGGCAAGTGATTCTCATATCAAGGAGATACTTACCCCTTCAGATACATGTAGTAAACAATTGCTGACACCAAGGAGAGAAAGATTGCAAAGGATTCAGAGACTGAAGGTTCTTTGCGAGAGACTTGAAGCAAAAATGGGTGATTGTGGAGAGGAGTCCGAAGATGACAAAAGCAGACAAGATGACCCTGATCCCAAGGGATGTCCTCATACAACTTTGAACATTCAGTCGTCAGGAAACACATCAGATATCAAGGATTTACTAATTTCATGTGATCAGTGCATACAGGATTTATTAACAGCAAGTGATTCTCATATCAAGGAGATACTTACTCCTTCTGGTTGTAGCATCAAAGGACTCATTACCTCAAATGACTGTAACATCAAAAGTCCAAACAGGTTGAATGATTGGACTATGAAAGATGTAATCACACCAAACGATTCTGGTATCAAAGAGCTTGTTACGACGAATGATTCTAAAATTAAGAATCTGGTCAAGGCAAATGTCGATTCTAGAATTCAAGATCTAGTTGAGGCAAATGATGATTCTAGAATCCAAGATCTACTCACGACAAATGACTATAGTACATGCATCAGGGATCCAATTACAACAAAATATTGTAGTATAAAAGATATAATCGTATCGAAGAATGCTGACACTAAACCTCTTGATAGCCCAAATGATTCTAGCACCAAAGAGTTAACTTCGTTAAATGATTCCAGTATCAAAGATCTCATTACACTAAATGATTCTAGCATCATAGATCTAATCACATCAGAATATTCTTATGTCAAGGATCTAATCACATCAAATGATTCAAACATCATTATAATAATATAATAATAATGAACATTTGTATAGCGCCTTTTCTACAAGTAGATACAAAGCGCTCACAAAGCGCTCATTAATCTACTAATTAGTCCAAATGAGAACAACATTAAACGGCTAATAAAGCCGGACGATGACTACATTGTAGAGCAGCTTGCACAAGCTTATGATTATTTCGAAACAGTACGTACATCAGATGGTGAAAGCATAGAGCAAGATTCACAACTTGGTGATTCGGTAGAACAGCATGTGTCTGATTTTTCAATTTCACCGCGTCATAGTCTGTCAGACGCTTCCTTGAGGGAGCTACTCACATCCTCCTATCCGTCCACGAAAGACCTTCAGACTCCAACTGATGATTTGAATACTGATCTCATCATACAGACTTCTTACATCACAGACTATGAAACCCAAACAGATGGCTCTGTGAAAGAGCTATCATCACCTCGTTCAGGAACCACAGTATGCCAACCATTCACACCATGTGATGAGTTCCTGGTGGAGCTCCTAAAACCAACTGTATCTGCAAGCAAAGATCTTCCTTCAATTGACCTACATGTATGTTGCCATGAACCTGACAGACGAAATGAGCCATTTTCTGAAGAGAGTGGCAAACTACCTCATTTCGTGGGCAAAGAGCAGCATCCTCAACCTGATACTTTCACCAAGGAAGCAACTGATGATGAAATCCTCGAGGAGCATCAGACATCATCGGGGAGCTGCAAGAAGTCACAGACTGAACCCAGTATTCACACGGCAGTCAGACGCAGTCCGGTGGTTCCAATCGTCTCAACGAAATACTCCATCAGCGAAAGACATGGAGAGGTGGGCTCGCATGCTTTTTCATTCATCCCTTTTAATAAGTAATTGTAAAATTGAAAATGATGTATAAACTTAAATGTAAGCAAGAAGGAGAAGAGCATCAAGTTGATGCCATCAACAAAACATATTGTTTCAACCCTTGCAGGACAAGAATTTGTCAAGGGCTCAATTAGTTCCAGTTTCAGTTTGATTTTCATTTCCAACAGAACAATCAATATTAACAATTATAACAAGAAGTCAATCATAGAAATCAATATACATTAATATAATTCATTTTGAAGATCATTAATCAAATTACAAAGAGAATGTTTACCGTACGTTTGCTGCAAGTTATGCTTCTTTTTTTTAAAGTAAAAAATGTGGAAATGGAGCACTCAAGCATGTTGTCCTGCAAATTGGCAAGAAAATTCCTTCGTTGCTACATTGTTCTGATATGAAAAAAGTCTCTCAAAACAATATACATTTCAAGGAACTTTGTCTGGAAGTTGAGAATCGGCAACATTTGATAGAAAAGCAGGATTTAAATAATTATTTTCCTTAAAAATAATAATCTTATCAAATGCAATATGGTCATGCAATATTTTGCATTTTTTATTCATGCATCTGGTACATGTACATTATATTATTCAGGTTCTGGGTCAAAGGATATTAAATCAAAACACAAAATGTGGAATGTCAGCTGTCTCGAAAGGGTTAGAGCGAATTTAATTACGGTATTGATGAATGAAATGGAAGAATTGCACACAAACAAATATATGTATTCTCATGATTAGGCAAACAATAACTATTTCTTCATTTGATAATGTGCTGGGGAAGTGAAATATGCTCAATCATAAATTATTTCACTGTATTTTCTCTCTTTTTGCTAAAGAAACAGATGAGAGAATCTTGTCATGGACCGTCCTTCAAGTCAAAGACAGATTTGATCTTTGGACAGATTCCTTCTCTCTCTGAACTGCTCCTCTTGAAATCTGGTGATGTAGAGCTCAACCCAGGCCCTCGTGAAGCGTAAGACTCTTGTATTTCTTCAGCTAAAATGACATATAAAAGTTTACTACTCAAAAAAGCTACTTTTACTTTCATCAAAATTTACTATTTTTGCATTTAATGTACTATTCTTTTATGTAGGCCGCAAATAGTCAAAAGGTTGAATTATTTACGAAAATAAAAGGACTTCGGGGGGGGGGGGGGGGTGTTTCACAAAGACTAAGATCGACTTAAGTTGGACTTACATGTAACTATAACAGGCCGTTCAAGGCGTTCATGCCACTGTTTGCTCTGACCATTTACTGGTCTCTGAAGGGACGTATGAATCGTGGTCACAAATCTACAGAATTTACATTTTTTGATACTTCATTATTGAAGGAAAATATTATCTGAAGATCATATTTGACAAACCAATAGTGAGAGCAACCAGTGGCATGAATAGCCTGTAATAGTTAAGTCCAACTTTAAGTCGATCTTAGTCTTTGTGAACCCCCCCCCCCCCCCCCGGCCAGTTTCTAGCATGTAAAGTTACATCCACTTTAGTTCAGTTCCAGAACTTGATACATCAATTAAACACAATCATCGACCTGCTCCAGGAATTTACCAATTCTCAGATTTTTAAAAGTAGTTGATTAATTACAGGATAAAACTGACACCTGGGTTTATTTAGGGAGTGATTGTGTCGTCTCAATACGTTATATATATCGGTTCGAGTTTTATTTAAAACTGATAATGCAAAATAGGAGTGTTACTTTTTTTTTTTTTACTCAGAACTTAGTTTTATATATAATATGTAGCATGTTTAATTGGAACGCGAGACGTAATCTGTTGCTAATATTTCAGGGAGTAGAAAGGGAGACTCAATTTTTGTGCTAAACAATGGTGTTCTGATCACACCAGCCCCAAACACTGAATTTGCCCTGCTCCAGGCCGTTGCTTGAATGATTTTCTGGTGAACCTCATGCACAGGCTCTGCTGTTTACAACCAGTAACCTGGACGACAAGCGAATATGACGTTAGCACATCTGCTCTTTATTTGATTTACGATTTAGTTCATTATTTTTTTTCAGACAAAAGAATTGGTACGCGATACAATCATAGGCATACAGCACCAATTAATCTTATTTTGCTCAGTAGGAGGTTTGACCTATATCCTTTCTTTCTTATCAATTTTTCTGTTAGAGCTGGGTGGAGCTTAGATTTCGAGGGAGAGTTGCTGTCATTGGTAAAAGACGTTTCTCCGAAATACTACCACGACTTGTGCAATGCTCTAGATGTCTCTTACGCACAAAGTCAAGTGATTTTAACAAAAAACCTCTTAGATGTTTCCAAATCACTGTTTGAAGTCATCTGCAGCTGGGGAGTCAAGCAGTGGGATGGCACTAATTACAAGATACTTCTAGCTGAAAAACTCAGGAGTATACATTTAGATGCATTGGGAACAAAACTAGAAGAAGGTGAGTGCACTCCAAGTCAATAGTCAGTAGGGGGGGTGTGGGGGGGGGGGCTTAATGACAGGCACTCTCCTTCCCTCCAATCCCTTTTCCGTTTTTTGTTTAACCTTACTTGTAAGTTACCTTTTTCCAGATTAGAAAAACAGGTTGTATGTGTTGGGGGGGGGGGGGGGGGGGGCATGTGCCCCTTGAAACAGGTTCATGGTCCGTCATAAAAGGTTACTGGTTAGAAATGGAAAAGCATAATTTCTAATGTGAGAATTCAACAAAAAAAAAGCAATTACGTAATTGCCTTAAAGGTAATACAAAGTTTTGGGAAATTTTGAAAATTGGGTGGATAGTGATTCTTTACAATTTTGATATATTTGGATGCCCCTTCGGATGTATTATAGGCACTAGAAAAGTTAGCCCCTAAAACACTTCTGCTTTCGAGAAAAATTGAATATAAAAATTTACCGGTGCTCCCGGTAAATTTTATTTTGATAAATTTCAAATAGAGCCTACGGCCGTACAATGGTAGCTACGACCCTGAAAATCTCAGAATATGTAGTTGTGATATATAATAACCAAATTGAAATAGCTAATCGGTAGATTTTTGTCAAGAAACATTGTTTTATAGCTTAATTAATATCTTGACCTTGAGAGGGAGCTATACAACATAGATAGTTTATAATTTACAATTTCATAAGTCTGTTAGACTCCATTTTAACCGCGACAACGATCACCTAATATTGTAGGATCAAATATGCTTCCAATATGTTCATTACAACCAAATTCATGACCCCATACCAAAACTTTGTTTTACCTTTTAAAATTTTGTGGGGCATAAAAGCAAGACATTTTTGGAAATGACTGTATAAACACAGTAACTCAGGCATCAATCGGTCTAATAGTGGGACCATGGGAGGGGCACAATTCATGCGTCTGACAAATTCGATCGAGGCCTGTCACGTTCAATAGTAGATTTTCTTAAACATTTGCCCAAAAGAATTTTGTGAAAACAGGTGCTCCTTCTTCCTTAAATTCAAATTTCATAGCTGTTCATTTGTATTTATAATTTGATCATATTTCCTGTAAATATTGATCAACATGACAATGTTGAATCACATTTATTTTAAAGAGCATTAATTAAGGGAGAGTTGTCTCATTTTAACTTTATATAGGTGGATACTCGACGCAAGACACCCCAACTCCATGTGAGTATACATGATCAAGTCAAGCAAATAATTACAGTGTGAAATGCTGTTATATTTTGGTATTGGTATGGAACTAAGAAATCTAATGATAGCAATTTCAATAGAATATTAAAGGAGCAGGAGTGAGGCCAACATTTCCCAAAACATCAAAGCAAACAAAGTCATGAGCATTACTCAAACCTAAAAACTAGGTTGACAATAATTATTCATATTTAACTTTTCATGAAATCGAGATTGTTCATAAACTTGTTTAAAAATTGGTTGAAATACTTAGGGGGAAGGTGTGAATAGCTTGATAACTACAGTTAGGATAGCGTAATGGTTTGAAATGTTAATTTTTCTCTGACCATAATATGTTGACTGTTTTCATGTATGTGAGTTCATATACATGTATGTGTCATTCATAGGTGTTGCAATAAGTCTACCAGTGTAAAGATGAAATATAGGGGCAATGCAAGTTAAAGGACTCTCTTTATGATGTTTTATGTCATGATATTCTTTTGTATGTAGACTTTTTTTATTGGATCAACCTTTAACCATATACCCATTTCTTTTTTACATTGTGCAGCTTCAGTTACAGATGAGGTGCACCATGTGAACAAGCTCACACAAGAAGAGGTTATTTGGTGCGGTAAAGATTTCAAGACATTCTATCGCACGGGGATGTGTAAAATCAAGACTGATCCCCTTGACTTCGATTCTTTAAAGGAGTTTGAAAACATATACACAAATTTAGTACTGCTTCGAAACGAAATGGGAACGAATATTAAAACACCCCTTGAGTATGATGACCTTCTTACAAAGCAAATAAATGGTGAATTCCCAAAACGTCTTTTGGTAGAAGGTGAAGGAGGCGCGGGTAAAACAACGTTTTGTTCAAAGATTGCTTGGGACTGGGCAAATGGCTATGAGGCATACAAACATTTTGACTGGGTTATAGTTATCCCAATGCGAGAAATCCAAAATTGCAAAACTGTTGGTGACATCGCAAAGACATACCTTTCAGATGGTAATATGGTCCAACCACGTCAGATCGATGACTACATATTATCCGAACCGTCAAAAGTATTGATCATATTTGATGGGTTAGATGAGTACAGCAGGGACATCTTCAGCGATGAATCTGACTTTGGAAAAATTATAATATCAGAGAAATTCAAAGAATGTATTATCCTCATCACATCACGACCCTTGAAAGCAAACCAGATCAAATCGCATCAAAGACTTCGTAAAATATACACCTTCATCGGCGTGGAAGGGTTTAGTTCAGAAAATGTCTCATTTTGCATAAATAAATATTTTATGGATGACAATATGGCAGGATCAGATTTAATAACGTTTATGGAAGATAACGACGTGATTAAAATGAACATGGCCCCTTTCCCTATCTACGTAGCAATGCTCTGCATCTTGTGGCGGGAATCTACACAAGAGAGGCGGGAAGTGATTCGTAAATTAAAGACATTTTCACAGTTGTTCCATCAGATGATCGCATTTCTTACAGAGCATTATATATCAAAAAGTTGCAACACCCTTCCAGAGATTCATAGCATGGAAACAGAAAGCATCGACAAATTCTTGATAGAAATTGGTAAAATTGCCTTTTCAGGACTTTTGGACAAGCGATTAACATTCAATGAGAAGGATTTCAGCTTATGCAAAGAGGCCATGTACGTATGTAGTAAAATAGGCATCCTTAGTCGAGAGAAGCGATTTGCTCGAAGAGTCGAAAGAGCAGGCACTAAACATGTAACATTTGATGTCTCCTTCCCTCACAAACTATTCCAAGAATACGTTGCAGCTCTATACCTGGCCTCACTTTATGAATCTAAATATGTAGAATACACAACTTCAATTAACAAAATATTGAAGGCCAATGTGTATGAATTTAAATACCTTCTATATTTCACTTCATCTCAGGGAAAAGGTGTAGGATTAGATATCATAAACAAACTGGATTGTGAAGATGATTTTCTTGTAGATGTCGCATTTGAAGCCTATGACGCAGACTCTGGAAAGGCAGCTGGACAGAGAATTTTTAGAGAACAGAAGTCATTGAAAATCGATAGTAGAACGTCTGCACACACACTGTCTGGATATCTGTTCATCATGGAGCAACATGCTATGGTCTGTGCTTTTTTTATTATCTATATTTTGTGTATTTATTTCCTTATTGTTCTAGAAATATGCGGTGAGAAAATAAACGTACCGTGTAGTAACACATGATGGTATGATTTTGGTGTCATTTATCTATTAAAAGTAATACAAAGTTTTGGGAAATTTTGAAAATCGGGTGGATAGTGATTCTTTACAATTTGTAAATACTTGGATGCCCCTGTGGATGTATTATAAGCATTTGAAACTTGAGCCCCTAAAACACTTTTGCTTTCGAGAAATATTGAATATAAAAATATACCGGTGCTCCCGGTAAATTTTGATAAGTTTCAAATAGCGCCTACAGCCGTACGATGGTAGCTGCGACCATGAAAATCTCAGAATATGTACACTGTCGCTCATAAAAGTGGAATATTTTAGTTTTACCCCAATTTATGGAATTATTTTAAAAATTATTTAAAAATAATAGATCTAGATAATAGTATACATTCTCAGATTTTATTGAATAATAATTTGTCAATGTGTGTTTTGCGCGACTGCTAAAGCATGTGTAAGCTACTATGCTTATCAACTAGGGGACCTATGCCCTTAACCCTAATAAGGCCGGGCTATTTGAAGTCTTACTACGGCCGGGGGGGGGGGGGGCATTATGGCCCCCCTAAGATCTCGGCCGTGAAACGGCCGATCTCCGCGAAAATTTGCACGAATGTTAAGTGAAGTGTATAGAACAATATGATAATTTCAATTTTTTGAAAAAAATCCCTCATTTGCATATTTATGGTAATTTATGCAAATAACGTCATAAAATCACATTTTTACCCATAAATCCTATATTATTCATATTTAAGCATTCTTTTTCACTACATATATTCATTAGACCATTTGGAACAATAATACGACAAAAAAAAATTGGAAGAGCCAGCTTATTCCTTATGTTATCTCTTGTTTTGATAATTTCTTATGTATTTCATTGTTTTTTTAACTTATTTATGTTATTGTTTTTTTTTTTTTTTTTTTCATTTCTTCCTACAATTCAACTATTTTGACTCCCAAAACAACCACCTAAACTTTAAACAAGACCCAATAACCAATGTTTGATCTATTTTTAGGAAAAATGACATTTCCATATGTTTTGTACACAAATCACAAAAATGAGCGATTTTCGGGCTGACATGCAAAGACAAAAGGTCACGTGACCTTGTAACTATAGGTCCGATTTTTTTTTTTTTTTTTTTTAAAGATGCGCAAGACTCTAAAGAAAAAAGTCAGCGAGCGGCGAGGCGCCATCCACATGCGTTCTCGAACAATCCGAAAAATCGTGGAGGGGGGGGGGGGCATAATGGCCCCCCCCGGCCTTATTAGGGTTAAGTCATAAATGACAGTAATGAGGATTAATGCCCCACAAAAGGGCACTAATATAGCACATCGACACGGTTTTGATCCTGGGACCTCACAGTTACGAGGCCATTGTTTTGTCACTGAACCATGACTGTACGCAGCGGGGGCTAGGGTAGGGGGCAGTTTCCATAAATTAAAAAAAAAAACAGAAAATGCAATACATTTTCAATAATTTATTGCACTTTACCCCGGTCCCCAACATAAAAAAATCCTCTGGACGGCCATGCATTATGGCTCAAGGCATGGGCACACAGAAGATTTTGTATGTTAGGGACCGGGGTAAAATGCAATAAATTATTGAAAATTTATTGCATTTTCTGTTTTTTATTTTATTTATGGAAACTGCCCCCTACCCTAGCCCCCGCTTGCGTACAGTCATGGTTTCAGTGACAAAGCAATGGCCTCGTAACTGTGAGGCCCCAGGATCAAAACCGTGTCGATGTGCTATATTAGTGCCCTTTTGAGGGGCATTAATCCTCATTACTGTCATTTATGACTTAAGGGCATAGGTCCCCTAGTTGATAAGCATAGTAGCATACACATGCTTTAGCAGTCGCGCAAAACACACATTGGCAAATTATTATTCAATAAAATCTGAGAATGTATACTTGTTACGAGTGGTTTCCTCTACCCGTTGTCCATAGGTCCTTTGTTCCACAACAACAGATTACACAACACAAAGTGGTAAGATTTCAGAGACTGATCTTCATTATTGAGCTTCGTTCTTCAACTCCAAAAAACTAGACTAACTCGTCCTCAGGACGGTTGGTACAATGTATCTAGATTCGGTCGATACACCCATCACACTCCCCCTCATAAATTAGCCCTTATACAAGTAGGAGTAGTGCTATAAAAACATTTCTTTTTCAATGTTGTTTCAGCAACTGTTGTAAGAATACAAAAACCTAAAAGTATTTATAAGTATAAGGTCTTTGTAGATTTAGAAATCTGAAAAACAAGTCAGCTTGTAAAAATATACAGTACCAGCATGCAAATGGTATCACAGTGTTGTCTAGTGGTTTCTGTTCATACAATAAAATTGAGTATGAACAGCTATAAGTAAAAACATTAACCATTCTTTTAGCATCCTGCTCTATCATTTTTATCGCTCACTTTTGCATATATATATCAGAAGTCGTTTGTACTAAACATAAAACAAATACAATTCAAATCGCAGAGAAGTTCACCTTAAATGACCTATCAATATTAATATGTCTTCATGCTTCTTCGCAATTTTGAATCTAAACATATTTCTTTGCATAAAAATAATACTAAGCAAACTTCAGCAACATTAAACCTGTCTGAAAGATAATATAATATAGCCTTCACGTCAGTTGTAGAAACATGTTACTATTAATCTGAAGTTTTGCGTTGTAGTGCAAAACCATATCATCTGTGTTGGTTGAGTATTGAATATTTTCAAGAACACTTTTTGATTACTTTATATCCATAACCAAAGATATATGGTAAAACACCAAAATCCTTTTTGTTCCAAAATTCTTTCTTTTAATATTTATCCTGCCTTGGATAAAACATATAAATCAATTTACTGTTTCTGTTTTCATATATATATATATATGCACAGACAAAATGATAACTCACTAGTCTTTCTAGTTCCTTGTTTTTGTACCAACAGGGTTTTAACACAATAATATTATCATGCATGTTCAAATTCGTCAACGAATACGATAAGCATATCACATACATATATACACTGGTTTACAGACATCTGGAAAGCAAACATAAGAAAAATACATTTTTCTTTGAGTCCAATAAACAGTTTCAATGAGTCCAATCAGTCTATGTTCACAATGCTTTGTGATTATTAAAGAAACCATCAAAGTTAAAAGTTCTGGTTTCCTTTCTCACATAGAATTCCAGTGAATTCACCAATGTTCAACTGTTCAAGAATGATGCTTCACTGTTAGTGTTCAACTGTTCAAGAAATATGGTTCACACAAGTGTTGTTTACTTTTCCATGTGAATATATCAATTAGTTGCTCACTTCTGTCCAAATATCACACACGAGATAAAGCGTCCGCTATAACATTGTCTTTTCCTGGCACATGTAGAATGTCCAAGTTGTATTCTTGGATCAGCAAACTCCATCGCGTCAGTCTTTGGTTCTTGTTTTTCATTCTGTTGAGGAATGTCAGGGGATTATGATCAGTTAATACCCTCACTGGATGTTTAGATCCACTGGCATACACGTCGAAATGTTCAAGTGCAAGTATCAAAGCCAATGTTTCTTTTTGCACAGTTTCTTTGAGAAGAATGATATGGGTCTGTCGATACCTTCAGCGTCTGCTTGAGTAAGAACTGCACCAGCACCCACATCACTCGCATCCACCATCATGCTGAACGGCTGGTTGAAATCCAGAGCCATCAGTACCACATTGGTAGATAAGAGGACTTTTGCCTGGTTGAAAGCACTCTTGCAGTTGATTTCCATTTCAAGATTTTTCAGTTTTGTTGGGTATGCACGATATGGTGCCTGTTTGATTGGGGTTGGATCACCCACATCAACATCATGCTCAACAGCATCAGTACGAGAGGGAACATCAGGAAATAACTGTGGATATTCACTCAACAGCTCTTTCACATCACTCCTCTCCTTCACAGATAAGTGTGTTAGTTTGTTATCGATGTGTGCTAGAACCTCTGAATTTTTCAATTTCACACCTGGGTTCTCTCTCTCAATCTTGCACACTTCTTTCTCAACTTCACACTTTGAGTCACATTCAACAGCACTCAACACTGGTTGTGCTTTACTCTCGTCATCTCTTCGGATATATGGCTTAAGCATATTCACATGACACACACGTCTCTTCTTCTGCCTATCTGGAGTAATGACAACATAATCGACTTCACCAACTTTCTCAGCAATAGTGTACAGCCTAGAAAATCTAGCCTGCAAAGAATGACTAACTATCGGCAGTAAGACCAAGACTTCATCTCCTACCTCGAAATTCCTCTCTTTGGATTTCCTGTCATACCACGCCTTTGTTACATTATTAGCTGTAATGCGCCTTAATGGTATCGCTTCGGTATATCTCGTCGCAGCGCACATTATCGTCAATAAGTATTCATTACCTGCCTTTGTCTTTGGCAGAGGACCTACACAATCTACTATGATCCTAGAAAATGGCTCATCGAACGCCGGTATTGGCTTCAATGGTGCTGCCGGTATTTTCTGATTCGGTTCACCTACAACTTGACATGCATGGCAACTTCTGCAAAAATTTGCAACATCTTTTTGCACACCTGGCCAAAAGAAATGAGAAAGAATTTTCTCCTGGGTTTTATGAACCCCTAAGTGACCTGCAAGTGGAGCTTCATGAGCAAGGCTAATTATGTCCTGCCTGTATGTAGAAGGGACTACAATTTGATGGACTTCTTTCCACACCTCATCTGCAGGGACATCTGCTGGCCTCCACTTTCTCATTAGCCCACCTGCTTTCTTGTAATAACAAACAGGCACAGTCAATGCCTCCTCCTCAGAAACAGCTCTCTCATTCAAAGAACTCAGCTGAGGATCTGTCTGTTGCTCCTTTAGCAACTCACTCTTGTTCAAAGATAGTGGTTCAGATTTTTCACTATTTCCTACACTATGATCCTTTCTCGCACTCTCATCCACATTGGAATCAGACTCATCGTCAACCAAACGACAAAAGAAAGAATCTCCCAAGTCAACATCTATCTCATTAGACTTTTTCTCTGACTCAACTTTCTTAGCCATTGAACGAGTTACAGCACATGCTGGGAACACTACTGGAAATTCTGCAACCAACTCATCTGTCTCAGAACTTTCACAAGGACTCGAACTTACTACTGGACATGATATGACTCTGTCACCAGCGAGATCATTACCTAATATGATGGATACCTCTTCCACAGGAAGTGATGGTCTAACTGCCATCTTCACCATACCAGAAACAAGGTCTGACTTCAAGTCTACCACATGAAGGGGTGCCTCCACAAAGCCGTCTCCAATGCCTTTGAGCAGAACACTAGCACCAACAGAAGAACTATCACAAAAGGGCAACGCACTTTCCAAAATCAAGGACTGAGAAGCACCAGTATCCCGCAACACTTTCACTTTTCTTGCTACATCACTCTCTGGTATAGACACATATCCTACAGAAACAAATGGTTCATACTCTTTCCGAATTTTTTCCATATTTACTGGTACAATTCTACTTCGTGAGCTTGACACGGTTTGCACAAATGCATTAGGATGTGCACTAGATTCCTGTTTCTTAGCCTGAAGTGAAGGACACTTTGCCTTTATGTGCCCATACTGTTTGCAAGCATAGCACATTCTTTCCTCTGTTACTTGTCCTTGCTGGGACTGCGGTTTTATTTCATCTTTTACTTGTGATGAACTAGTTTTCTGGCTTTTGCTCCAGTTTCCATTTTTCTTAGGTTCTACACTCACGTTGTGTGAGATTTTGTGTGTGAGCACATAATCATCCGCAATTCTTGCTGCTTCATCCAGCGAATCGACGCGCCGCTCCTCGAGATGTATACGAACATCCAGTTGCACGCTGCGCTTGAATTCCTCAAGAAGAAGAATTTCACGCAATTTATCATAATCATGATCTACATGGAGAGATGAGCTCCATCTGTCAAACAATTGCTCTTTTTGTTTTGAAAACTCCATATGAGTTTGCGATTCTTCCTTTCGCGCTTTGCGAAATCGCTGCCTGTACGCTTCCGGTACAAGTTCGTAAGCTTTTAGCACGCCTGATTTTACTTTATCGTAATCTGACACGTCGGCCATCGACATTGCTAAGTAGGCATCCCTAGCCTTACCGCTAAACTTACTCTGAATCAGGTGAGCCCACATTTCCCTAGGCCACCCCATGCTTTGAGCTAATTTCTCAAAGTGTGGAAAGTATTTTTCCACCCCTTCCTCTTCGAATGGAGGGACCATTCTGACATGCTTTGCAACGTCAAAATGCTTATCAGCATTTCTGCTCTCTTTTCTGTGTACGGCAACCAGTTTCTCCCTCTCCAACTCTACTCTCGCCCTCTCTAATTCCAACTCCTTAATCCTCACTTCATCAGAAACTGAAGACCTAGCCTGAGAATTTAATTCAGGAGACCGAGACCTAGACCCTGGAGGAGTCACAATGATACTACCTGCCGCCTCTGAAGACAATACCTCTTCAGCCACCAGAAACTCGACAATCCTATATTCAAGATGTCCGACTTCAGCATGTAACGTTTGATATCCACAACCTCATAATGAGTTGCTATCTCTAACAATTCAGCTTTAGTCAGTGAGCTTAACCGCTCCGCAGACGGATCCCTAACAAACTCTCCCAACGAGAACTCGCTAGCCATCATGCAAAAAACCTAGCCTCCTAAATAACCTAGAAAGAACTAGAGCCTGGCTGTTATAATCCCCAGCCAACCTTACAACACCTAGATTCTACAATATCCGAGAAATCTAGACAACCTGACTGTAATAACCCTCAGTCAAACCCTGCAAATCCATGCAGAACCATGAGAAGACAACAATGTTTTTCTCACCACACACACCACGAATGCTCGAACCTGAAACGGCTACCCCAGCGGTGCCCGACGATATCATCTTAACGAACCGACATCGACAACACACACACACAGTACACACCGAACAGTCCGCTCATAAGTAACGTGTATGAAACTCGTCGCACGCAATGTAATGCAACATGCCAGTTTGAGTTTGCCAGCGCGAATATGATCATAAAAATCACCTGAAAATCATACTTTCCACTTTATATACTCGGCCGAGCCCCCATTTGTTACGAGTGGTTTCCTCTACCCGTTGTCCCTAGGTCCTTTGTTCCACAACAACAGATTACACAACACAAAGTGGTAAGATTTCAGAGACTGATCTTCATTATTGAGCTTCGTTCTTCAACTCCAAAAAACTAGACTAACTCGTCCTCAGGACGGTTGGTACAATGTATCTAGATTCGGTCGATACACCCATCACAATACTATTATCTAGATCTATTATTTGTTAATTATTTTTAAAATAATTCCATAAATTGGGATTAAAAAAAAAAATATTCCACCTTTATGAGCGACAGTGTAGTTGTGATATATAATTATAATATATAATATACACAATGTAGTTCCACTTAACATAATGCAAGCTAAATTAAAGTGTTATTTCAGGAATTTCACCATATGTTTATTTTTGACAAAAAACTAGAAATTTTTAAAAAGTTTACTATAATTATTTAAGTGTAACAAAAACTCATTACAAATAAAAAAAAATGGCAAGAAAGCATATATCAACCTTTTTTTGTCATTGACAGATTCGTACCACTCATCGACAACTGCGCAAATATGTATTTTGTACACTTTATTTATGTACATTCAAAATACTGAAAACACATGAAAAGAATGCCCAAGAATACATAAAATTGGGAATCCCTCGTTTACTTTAAAGGTATTACAAAGTTTTGATATAGGGTCATGAATTTGGTTCCCAACATAAAAAAATCCTCTGGACGGCCATGCATTATGGCTCAAGGCATGGGCACACAGAAGATTTTGTATGTTGGGGACCGGGGTAAAATGCAATAAATTATTGAAAATTTATTGCATTTTCTGTTTTTTATTTTATTTATGGAAACTGCCCCCTACCCTAGCCCCCGCTTGCGTTCAGTCATGGTTCAGTGACAAAGCAATGGCCTCGTAACTGTGAGGCCCCAGGATCAAAACCGTGTCGATGTGCTATATTAGTGCCCTTTTGGGGGGCATTAATCCTCATTACTGTCATTTATGACTTAAGGGCATAGGTCCCCTAGTTGATAAGCATAGTAGCATACACATGCTTTAGCAGTCGCGCAAAACACACATTGGCAAATTATTATTCAATAAAATCTGAGAATGTATACTATTATCTAGATCTATTATTTGTTAATTATTTTTAAAATAATTCCATAAATTGGGATAAAAAAAAAATATTCCACCTTTATGAGCGACAGTGTAGTTGTGATATTATACAAATAATACACAGCAGTGAGGGCATTAGTAAGAATTACCCACACAAGGTACCTTTGGAAAAGTCTAACACGCCCGAGGCGATAGCCGAGGGTGTGTTAGACTTTTTCAAAGGTACCGAGTGTGGGTAATTATATTAATGCCCGAACAAAATGATGTGTATTATTTGTTTTATAAAATTATAACGTGGATCCTTGTTATTTGATCAATCGCCCTCATCTCAAACTCAAAGGCCCGAATTCACAAAGGAAGTTTGAATCTAACCCATGGTTTAAATTCTCATTTACATAACCCATGGTTTAAAATAAGCGCAAATTGAGGCGTACCTTGCCTTGCGCGCGTCTAATATTAGACCTCTGACTTGTGTCGCGCTTATTTTGCGCTAAGTTTAGCTAGATGTGGTAATGACCGGTCATTAACACTGGGTAATGACCGGTCATTACCCAAATTACGCGTTAGGCAAAATAAATGCCTGGTCACGTGTACGCTTTCAACCAATCATTTGATTAGGATCTACGTCATCATCTTATAAATAATTATAATATATAATATACACAATGTAGTTCCACTTAACATAATGCAAGCTAAATTAAAGTGTTATTTCAGGAATTTCACCATATGTTTATTTTTGACAAAAAACTAGAAATTTTTAAAAAGTTTAGTATAATTACTTAGGGTGTAACAAAAACTCATTACAAATAAAAAAAAATGGCAAGAAAGCATATATCAACCTTTTTTTGTCATTGACAGATTCGTACCACTCATCGACAACTGCGCAAATATGTATTTTGTACACTTTATTTATGTACATTCAAAATACTGAAAACACATGAAAGGAATGCCCAAGAATACATAAAATTGGGAATCCCTCGTTTACTTTAAAGGTATTACAAAGTTTTGATATAGGGTCATGAATTTGGTTCAAATTAACATATTGGAAGCATATGCGTTCCTACAATATTAATTGATCGTTGTCGCGGTTGAAATCGAGTCATAATGTTATGAAATTATAAATAATAAACTCTTTATGTTGTATAGCTCCCTCTCAAGGTCAAGATATTAATTTAGATATGAAACAATGTTCTTGACTAAAATCGACCGATTAGCTATTCCCGTTTGGAAATTACATATCACAACTACATATTTTGAAATTTATCAAAATTTACCGGGAGCACCGGTAAATTTTTATATTCAATTTTTCTCAAAAACAGAAATGTTTTAGGGGCTAATTTTTTTAGTGCTTATAATACATCCACAGGGGCATCCAAATATATCAAAATTGTAAAGATTCACTATCCACCCAATTTTCAAAATTTCCCAAAACTTTGTATTACCTTTAATATAGTTTCAGTGACTTGTTTTATCGAGGAGATAATTTTCATTACATTCCAGGAAGTTATTATCTCTCCATGTTGTACATTCAAACTACACTAAAAATTATCTAGTCGATAGATCAATTAATATTTGTACATAATCAACACCCTGAAGCTTTGTATTTAGCCTTTCCCTGAGCACGTTGATATCTTTCTCAAAGGTATATTATTATTATGATTATTATTTAACATTTTCATTCCATCCTCCATATTCCTTTTTCAGAAAACTTTGATACTAAGCGGAAGAGAATGTGGCCCGACTGGATCTCGTGAACTAGCAGACGCTCTTTCCTCACCAACTTCATTAACAACATTAACACTTTCAGAAACAACATTCCATGACGACTTTTATAGGTTCCTGTTAGACAATGTTTCTACATCAAAGGTAATGGTGTGAAGAATATAAACTCACAGGCCAATTAACGGAAATGTTGGAAAAAACAACTCTGTAAGGCTACACCCAATAAATGGTATTTGGAAAGATGTGAAGAATATAAATGGATGAGTGGGGGAGAAATAACTCCATTGTATTTGTTGATTTGCAAATTATTTAAAATCCTCCGAAAAGCAAACCGGCTTAACTTTGCTAAACCCTTCAACATTCATGCATTCCTACCACAACGGTACTATAACAGTTTTCAATTAATGACATTAGACACCTGTTCTGTTAGAGCTTGGAAAGAAATGGAGGAACTATTTGAAACTTGTTAATAACTTACACTTCTATTTTATTCGTATTGTGTTTATTATCAAGACAAAGCAATCAGTTCTTTTTTAGTGAAATTAGTTCTTTGAAGTGAGAGTCATTGATTTATTCTCGCTTTCCTTGCATTAATCAATGATGTAGACTGTCATTTACAACGGAAATAAACAGATTCCATCCATATTTTTGTTTATTTTGTATATTTATTATGTTTCTTACAAAGAGAGGAGAATCTATCAATGCAGTCCAGAAGCTCCATATAGATCATTGTTTCATCAATGGCCTGCAGAAATTTGATACAACCATCGAAGTCCTATTCCCCAGGCTGAAACAACTGACTTTTACCACTCTTCAAACCGTCTCACCAGGAATTGTTGAACGGTTGGCACATTTCAGCCTAGCAATGTTGACTATTGAGCCGAAAGGGGGGAAATTAGTTCCTCTCATTGGAGAACCTGCTTCACTAGGGCAACTTTTCTCTAGTTCATTCCCACAACTCACCTATCTGACCTTCCGAGGGCTGTTAATGGGCAACATACGCAGTGAAGAAATACTGCTCCATCTAAAGAACCACCTGCATTTGAAATCAATAAGGTACATTTATCAGGGCCATGTTTGCAGAAATTGTCATTATTTCCAATGATAGTAATGATAATAATAATAATAATAATAGTGATGATAATAATTATAATTATGATAATAATAATAATAACATTAATAATAAGGTCTATGATGATACTAATACAAATTAATAAATAAATGAATAAATATTGAATTAGTAAATTAACCAAATATATGTATTGACAAATTTCAAAAATAAATTAAATGATTTCAATTCCCAACAGCGATACAAATTATCGATATGCCAATGACTGAATGACTTCTTTTGTTCTTTGGTAATAACATACATAAAATGAGCTGCAACCCACTTATAACCCACTTATTGTATTGGCCAAAATTAAACTGATTGAATCTTTGCGCAGCACAAAACGTATGACCATTATACGAGGGTTTGAAAATAAGACTATTTAATTAAACGACCGCGATCGCTAAATTCGATTTGACAACTAACAGTTGTTATTTTACCACAAAAAGACATTTTCAAGCCTTTTGTTTTGAGGGAAGTTCTGAATTAGTATAATCTTTCAAATGCCTTTGGAATTTAACCTTTTCATTTTTCGGGCCTGCAAATGGGATATATACTACCTTCAATTCCTATAAAAGTCAGTGATTCAAAATGCTCATATATGTACCTTCTATTGACAAATATTTTGTCTAGTATCATCAGCTGTTTTACGGATGACGAATTGGACCCCCTGGCTAAACAAATAACTACTGAGAACAGGATGAAATTAACATTTCAACATAAGAAGGTAAATGTCTTTGTTATATCGACTACGTTGGTCCTAAAGAAGTTTTTAAAGTGAAAAATATCATACTTAATGGGAAGTTCACCTTGATATTTAGTTGGTTTTTATAAAAGCAGGAAATTGAGAGAAACAAGTCGGTGATTGTTTGTGCAAAATCTGATAAAGAATAATATAATTATTGGTTATTTTGAGTTGTATAATCAATCAAACACAAATTGACAATGATATGAAGGTTCTTGCGAGGTCCTCTCCCAATTTGCTCTTTACTAAAAACAAAAATTTCTCTAAAGAAATATCAAACATGTTCCCAACATATAATAATTACACATTTGTTTCTAGACAATTAAGCCTGTATGAAAAGAAATTCTTTCATCAGCAACCAAGACAATTTAAATTTATTATTTCTTGTACAGCGGAAATGAAGGACGATACCAGGAAGGACATCAAGTATACACGTATCAAGCATCTTTCATAATAATAATAATGTTAACTTATAAAGCGCACATACATTATAAAAGACTGCTCAAGGCGCTCTGTACAACATCAAAATAATTATACAATATTAAAACTACGACATAAACAAATGGTGCTTAAGTTTCTTCTTAAATATTTCAATTGATGATGATTGTCTTATTTCTATTGGTAAAGTGTTCCATAATTTGGGTGCAACGTTAGCAAAAGCCCTGTCCCCCCATTTTGTTATTGGTTTTGGGTATACATAACTGGAGCTGTGAACCTGAACGTAAATTCCGTTGTGGGGTGTACGGTTTCAAAATCTGATACAAGTATTGGGGTGAAGAATGAAGAAGTGTTTTGTAAGTTATGAGTAACAGCTTATACATGATTCTTTTTGAGACTGATAACCAATGAAGGGATTTTAATATATCTGAAATACTGTCTGATCTACTACGGAGAGTGACGAGCCGAGCTGCCATGTTCTGAACTCGTTGCAGACGGGCTATTTGATTTTGAGGAAGGCTAATATACAACGAATTACACATATCCATTCATGTCCAATTCAAAATCAAATTTAAAAGACACCTGCAGAAATTTGGCTATTATTTAAACCTATTATTGGAACATGTTCAAGCATATTGACAAAATTGTTATTGTGATAAGCCGAATTAATTGGAAGTTTAAATAAACACTATATGATTTGCGTCTTAGAGAAATCCCATTAAATTTTCCCTACTTCAGTTACCAAAGACAACATGCTCAGTTGTATTTGGAAATATGTCAAAAATATATGCCTATCAGGTTTTTAAAATATTAAACTGGAATCCCTTCTTTTTAACAGGCACAAAGGACGTTATCTATTGGCAGTAGTAATGGACCATTAACAATGGATATAATAGATGCAATTTGCCATCGAACGTGTGTCCGTCACTTGAAAGTGGCTGAGAATGGCATAAAGGTTGTAGAGGAAGAATGTTTTCCAGACCTTCATGGCCGAGAGGCGTATTCTAAGGTTTGTGAAGCAGGAAATCAGCTTTCGTATATTTATACCCCCATCATCCCCCCTCTCTCTCTCTCTTTCTCTCTCTTTCTCAGTTTTGATCTCTTTCTGAACTACACAAAGTTCCTTTTCGTGCTGACTTTCTTCTCCCGTTTTTTTTTCTCTTCTTTCAATTTCTCTCTCCTTCTCTGTGCTCTCTTTATAATTAGATGTCTTTTAAGCGGAGTATATATAATTTCGTTTGAATGTCGAAATCTTATTTTTGTTTATGTATAAGGAATATGTCTATAATTAATCCCCACTAGAGAGGAGAGCCTTCAAGTCAACCCAGATTTATTTGGATAATCCTAGACATTATACCATATTGTTCATTGTTCTCTGATCATTCATTAGTGTTCTTTCATGCTGACCTTTACAAAAAATGACCTTTACAAAAATTAAAAGGAAAATAAAAATCACATATTCTGACTAGTAGTGTAAAGACCTGATTGTAATCATCACAACATGAATTTTATCCAGAAAATTATATGAAATTCTTATGGGCTTAACCCTAATAAGGCCAGGGGGGGGGGGGGGGGGCATTATGGCTCACGATTTTTTCTGATTGTTCGGGAACGCACATTGATGGCGCCCCGCCCGCTCGCTGACTTTTTTCTTTCGAGTCTTGCGCATCTTAAAAAAAGAAAATGAAAATGAAAATCGGACCTACAGTAAAAAGGTCACGTGACCTTTTGTCTTTGCATGTCAGCCCGAAAATCGCTCATTTTTGTGATTTGTGTACGAAACATATGGAAATGTCATTTTTCCTAAAAATATTTTAAAAAAAACATTGGTTATTGGCCGTACTAAGACCTCAAATAGCCCGGCCTTTTTAGGGTTAAGACCCTACAGCATCTTGTGAAGTCAGAGAGACAATATGTTTTAGATGCATGCGCTTGAGCCTTGAACACGAGTCAAAAGGATAAATACTCAAAATAAGGGATAAAAAGAAAGACTTTCTCTCTATATGTATACATGACGATTAATCAGCATCCTACTGGAGAAGATACTTTGTCTCTGGAATAAAGCAATACATGTTTCAATCGTTGATATGTATATATCTTAATATGTGGGTATAAACATTTTATATGGAAAATATAACCAATAATAATAATAATAATAAATTTATATAGCGCAGCTTTTATACAAAATATATTCAGCTGCGCTGGTTAAGACCAACCAAACCAAACAATAAGTGAGCGTTTTGCTCATCAGATTCCCCCCTCCTCACCCCCCTCTTCAGAATCGTGGATCATCTCCTGTGATAACATGAATGTTTGATGTGAGAGTACAGACTATTACGGTATATGGGTTTCCACTTTTCCCCACTTCATGCTTCATGATTTACGTATGCCACTCATTTATATTTCCACAGATTGACACGTTCGAGGTTTACTGTTTGGACCTACACGATGATCAATCAGCATCCTCCTGTCTGGGGAAGTTTCTCAGTCTCCTGTCTCATCTTACAGACCTGAAGATTCACTCTTGTTCCCTTCATGATGATTTCTACAAAGAGATTGTTGATAGAGCTTCTTCGTCTAAGGTAAACCATTTTGTTGTTAAGGAAACAGGAGAAGAACAAAAAGATGGGAAATATATATATATATATATTTAAACCTGAGGCTGCGGGATAGGAATATGAATAAAATGGCATAATATTTCTTCACACTTTCTTCATAATTAACACTTTGTCACCAATCAGGTGAGAAAATATAAGATAAATCATGAATGGGCTAGTGCTAGTAAAGTAATATATATATCTAATCGGGTGTGTTTTCAGTTCTGTGCCATACACTAGCTCACCGTTTTTCAACCTTTTTCAGTCACGGCACCATCGTAAAAAAATGAAAAGGTTTGCGTTACCCCAATCCCAAACTTATGAAAGAAGAAACATTTTGCCTAACTCTAACTCTCGGCAGTATGTCTATGGGCACATTTGTCTCTAAATGCGGTCTTGCAAATAAAAACAATAAAATAATGATAATATGGTAGAAATGTAATAAAGACTTTTACTAGATACATGTAGAAAAAAATATAGGATATATTCGGGCTCTTCGCCTGATCTGCAAGACCACGTAAAAACAAGTTTTATATAATTTTTAATCTGTTTCTATTTTGATTATTTGAATTTAAACAACTTAAATTTCTATTCCTTAAATTCTATTATAAACGACTGATGTGGAAGACTAGTCAACGCAACCTTTAGGCCAAACTGGGGGGGGGGGGGGCTTTGGATGAATGGTCGCGTTAAAGTCAAAGCGACGCGACGCTACCCACCCTTTCGACATAAGCCCATAATTCTTGTGATTTCATTATCGGTAACGCAGACATGTGATATTTTGTATGCTACGTGTACATGACTGATGCCAATTGATTTTCTATCCCAACAGATCCAAACAGTCCACCTGGATTACAGTCCAGGTCTCAGGTCGGTCAAGGAACTAAGTCATTCGCAATCCAAGCAGCTAGTCATACTTCTCTGCTCTCTACCCTGCCTTACAACATTAGCGATGAAAGGGAGTCAATATTTACATGATGACTTCTTCACCGAACTTGGTTCCCTAGCTACATCATTACAGGTAAAAATACAAATCAATGCTCAGGCAATAGAAACATGCACTTTCGTGGCTCATCATCAATTAACAGGAGCAGGCGCGGATCCAGAATTTCTAAGGGGGGGGGGCAAATTTAAAATTATGCGAGTCAAATATTGGTACGTAGTGGTGACACCGGCAGTGGCGAAATGAGCAAAATCATTTTTTTTTAATATTTTTTTTTTTGGGGGGGGGGGGGGGGTAGGAACGATCAGTCAGTGTAGCGTAAATTGGTATGGGGTCTAGGGGTGAAACCCTGGCGGGGGTCAAGGGCTGGAGTACCAAGAAGTTCAGGGGTTTTAGGCAATAAATTACGCACTGTAAAAACCAGGTTGTAGAAATTCTTACTCCAGTATGGTGTTGATTTTCTTTCACACCATTGGTGTAATTTTGACACCAGTGGTGTTATTTTTAACACCGGTCAGATTTAAGCATGCATTAATAATTACTGGGTGTTAAGTAACATGGTGAAGTTTTAAGCTCGGTGTTGAAAGTATCTTCACATGATTTCGTTTAAGACGGTTGATTGGTCGAATAAGTTTTCACAAAGTCTACGCGCGCTTAATAACTACTTTACCCGTGTTTACAGAAAAATACATTTATCATGATTTGTTAAGAAAATTATGACAATGCACATCAATTTTGTGATTTGTATTTTCGTTTGGAAATTATTGACCAATAGATTATTTGTCCGATCTTGTTACAATTACATTAACGTTTTAGCAATAGATATATTGATTATATGATTACTAACCAAGAAACAACATGCATGTATATTATATATTCGTGTACCAGCCTGTATCACCTAAATGTTAATCTTCAAATGATATGTGTGATGAAGTTAATGCAATGCAGATTAGAATATACCTATTGGTGGACATTTGCCAACATCGATTATGAATTTTCAGTTTATCACTGGTTCTTCTCCCCTAGTCGATAATGGTCGATAACAGGGAATATGGAATATGGGACCATTAGAAACCCATAGAAAAATCTCTAATGGATCAACAAGAATATAAACACCAAAAGTGGAATTAAATTTGTTATGATTCCAGATATTTGTGTTAATCTACACCAGTAGGAGTTGTCAAATATTAACACCAAGAGTGGAATTGAATTCTTTAATTCCAAACCCTGGTGTTTTCCGATATAGAGACCGGGAAAGTGTTAACATTAACACCCATGGTGTTCAATTAAACATCCTTGTTTTTTGCAGTGCGGTCAGATGAGCATATTTTTATACCTTATTTGTGACACTGAAAGGTCACAAATTTATGTGGGGTCCAGGGGGCGGAGCCCCCGGAGGGTTAGGGGTTTTAGGCAATAGAATACGGTGCGATAAGCGGAAGCTCAGGGGTGTAGGCATTTAATTAAGGTCAGATGAGCATAATGATTCCTTATTTGTGACACTGGCAGGTCACAAATTGACGTGGGGTCCAGAGGACGGAGCCCCTGGAGGCGCTTGGATTTTGGGCAATAGATTACGGTCAGATGAGCGTCCAGGGGCCCGCCTTATAGGGCCATTGGTTGGGTGTAGGAGGCAGAGCCCCGGAAGCTCAGGGGTTGAGGCATTTAATTACCGTCAGATGAGCATATTATGATACCTTATTTGTGACGCCGACAGGTCACGAATTGGCGTGGGGTCCAGGGGGGCGAAAGCTCAGGGGTTTAAGGCAATAAATTACGGTCAGATGAGCATATTTTTATACCTTATTTGTGACACTGGCAGGACACAAATTGGTGTGGGGTCCAGTGGCGGAGCCCCCAGAAGCTCAGGGGTTTAGGGCAATAAATTACGGTCAGATGAGCATATCTTGATACCTTATTTGTGACAATGGCGGTCACGAATCGGCGTGGGATCCCCCGGAAGCTCAGGGGTTTTGTGCAATAAATTACGGTCAGATAAGCATAGATTTATACCTTAGTTGTGACGCTGGCAGGTCACAAATTGACGTGGGGTCCAGGGGGCGGAGCCCCCAGAAGTTCAGTGGTTAAGGCATTTAATAACGGTCAGACAAGCATGCAGAAGCCTGCCTTGCCCCTGGTGAGGTCGAGGAGGCTGAGCCTCGGAAGCTCAGGGCACATCTCCTGTAATTACATGAATGTTTGATGTGAGAGTACAGACTATTATATGGGTTTCCACTTTTCCCCACTTCATGCTTCATGATTTACGTATGCCACTCATTTATATTTCCACAGATTGACACGTTCGAGGTTCACTGTTTGGACCTACACGATGATCAATCAGCATCCTCCTGTCTGGGGAAGTTTCTCAGTCTCCTGTCTTATCTTACAGACCTGAAGATTCACTCATGTTCCCTTCATGATGATTTCTACAAAGAGATTGTTGATAGAGCTTCTTCGTCTAAGGTAAACCATTTTGTCGTTAAAGAAACAGGAGAAGAAAAAAAGAGGAGGGAAATATATATATATATATATATTTTTAAACCTGAGGCTGCGGGATAGGAATATGAATAAAATGGCATAATATTTCTTCACACTTTCTTCATAATTAACACTTTGTCACCAATCAGGTGAGAAAATATAAGATAAATCATGAATGGGCTAGTGCTAGTAAAGTATTATTTATATCTAATCGGGTGTGTTTTCAGTTATGTGCCAAACACTAGCTCACCGTTTTTCAACTTTTTTCAGTCACGGCACTATTGTAAGAAATGAAAAGGTTTGCGTCACCCCAATCCCAAATTTATGAAAGAAGAAACATTTTGCATAACACTGGCTCTCGGCAGTATGTCTATGGGCACATTTGTCTCTAAATGCGGTCTTGCAGATAAAAACAATAAAATAATGATAATATGGTAGAAATGTAATAAAGACTTTCACTAGATACATGTAGAACAAAATAGAAGATATATTCGGGCACTTCGCCTGATCTGCAACACGACGTAAAAAAAAAAGTTGTATATAATTTTTAATCTGTTTCTATTTTGATTATTTGAATTTAAACGACTTAAATTTCTATTCCTTAAATTCTATTATAAACGACTGATGTGGAAGACTAGTCAACGCACCCTTTCGTTCAAACTGGGGGGGGGGGTTTGGTCGAATAGTCGCGTTTAAGTCGACGCGACGCGACGCTACCCACCCTTTCGGCATAAGCCCATAATTATTATTTCATTATCATTAACGCAGACATGTGAAATTGTGTATGCTACGTGTACATGACTGATGCCAATCGATTTTCTATCCCAACAGATCCAAACAGTCCACCTGGATTACAGTTGCCTTCATCTCATGTCGATCAAGGAACTAAGACATTCGCAATCCAAGCAGCTAGCCATACTTCTCTGCTCTCTACCCTGCCTTACAACATTATCTATGAAAGGGAGTCAATATTTACATGATGATTTCTTCACTGAACTTGGTTCCCTAGCTGCATTCTCACAGGTGATAATACAAATCAATGCTCAGGCAGTAGAAGCATGCACTTTCGCGGCTCATCATCAATTAACAGGAGCAGGCGCGGATCCAGGATTTCTAAGGGGGGGGGGGGGCAAATTTGAAATTATGCGAGTCAAATATTGGTACGTAGTGGTGACACCGGCAGTGGCGAAATGAGCAAAATCTATTTTTTGTTTGTTTGGGGGTGGGGGGGGGGGTAGAAACGACCAGCGTAGCGTAAATTGGTGTGGGATCTAGGGGCAAAGCCCCGGCGGGGGTCAAGGGGTGGAAGCTCTGGAGTGTAGGCTTTTAATTACGGTCAGATGAGAAAATTTTGATACCTTATGTGTGACACTGGCAGGACACAAATTGGTGTAGGGTCCAGGGGCGGAACCCCCAGAAGCTCAGGGGTTTTATACATTAAATTACCGTCAGATGAGCATATTTTGATACCTTATTTGTGACACTGGCAGGACACGAATTGACGTGGGACAATCTGTGGGCTTCCTGTAACCCATTTTTGTCAATTTATTAAATTACAAAACAACCAGTATGAAATTGGGCAAAAAATAAAGGAAAAGAAACATTGGGTCTATGGCTAAATTTTAAGAAAAATAGTATCAAGTTATTCTAATTGAGGGATTATAGAATTATAAACGAAATTGTTTAAGCATGAGAAGGTACATGTAGCATAATTCATGAATACGGGGAATTCACAATCCATAGTACCCTCTAGTGACACCAGTGTTAAGTTGATTTCATGTGATGCTTTATGGGAAAAAGTCAACAAAGATTATCAGCTCTGGCATTGTAATATACCATATGAGATAAAGGGATTTAATGAGATGATTTAGTGGGGAGGGTTTGAAATGCTTATCCAGGGTAAAATTTTGGCCATTTTTTGGCCCAAGCTGACCATTATGGTTACTTTTGGTTAGGAGTAAATTAAAAATCGTTTTTATCAGCAAAGTAGATTTAATAAGCCTATTCTATGTAAAAAATACATCTTTACTAGTCGGAGCTGTTTTGGGCAAATCCAAAATGGCCACCGTCAGAGCTAAAGATCAAGTGTAGTTTCAAAAGGAAAGGGGCTAGTATGATGAAAGTTTTTATATATATGGGTTTTACAGGGTCAGAGAATCTGATTATGATGTTCTTGTATCAATTTCAGGTCTCCTTGGGGCTGTCATGCTGGTCATGAATTCAGACAAGGATTAAGAGTAATAATTTAATGAAACGTCAAAGCCTCCGCGCTTCCCGCGGATGGTGGGAACTGAATTCAGACAAGAAAACGATACAACGAATCGTCTTCTTTCTTTTCGCGCGGGATGCGTTATTTTTTTCTGCGGCACAGATTGGGTTTAGGTGCGTGTTGAGCATATGGAAAGTTTAGGGTTAGGGTTAGGGTTAGGGTTACATCAGACAAGGATTAAGAGTAATAATCATTGAAACGTCAAAGCTTCCGCGCTTCGAGCGGTAAGGGGGGGGGAACTGAAGGATTAAGAGTCGAAAACGGATCATCTTTTTTCTGTAATAATTTAATGAAGTGTCAAAGCTTCCGTGCTTTGCGCGGGAGGGGGAAAACTGAACAATAACTTAGTTCCTGGCCCCGGGTTTATAGCGTTACATTTGTAGACCGAATTAGGACATTGGCATTAATATATGTGTCGGTAATTGGTGGCTAGTTTTGTCGTTAATCGGTGGCCTCTACACTCCCCCCTCCCCCCACTGAAAAGCGACACCCCTGATAACAACACAGTTTATACACTCTAGATAATTTTTGCACTACTACTGGTGAAGTACCGGACCACCATCTTGTTTTAATTGTGCAGCAAAGAAGCATATACAACGTCTCACGATGTGACAGATTACTTTTCTCTAACTTCGTTCCAATCAGAAGGCCTGTTTTTCTTCTCCAGGAATTGCCGGTGGACATTAATGCGCCAAATGTGGTTCTCAAATTGCAAAAGATCGCTAGTCTTGAGGGGGTAGGAGAAAGCAATTTGGACCAGGAAGTGCCTGAAAATGCGTTTAATGCGGTTCTAAAATCGCAAATGCTTCCTACTCTGGAAGGGGGTCAGAATATTTCACCCCCCGTGCCATTTTGTGCCCCCCCCCCCGTAAGAAATTCCTGGATCTGCCACTGATGCCAATACCCCTTGAGCTTCAGGGGCTCCTCTCTTATTTATTTATTTATTTCGCATCTTTATACAGAGTATCATGTTGAGCTATATAATCATTACGAAGCATTGTTAAAAACATTAAAATAGGCTGGTTTACAAATGGGCTCTATATAAAAATGACAATGAACAATATTATATATAAAAATGACAGGGGTAACGAAGGCTAACACACACACACACACACCTGTTTACCACCTGTTTACAAAATAGAAATTACATTAAAATCAAGCATAAAATGAATTTGACCTCACTGCAACCCCCCTCTTCCACCTTCATTAAAAAAAAGAGCTATTAATTGCCAGGTTTTATAAGATTTTTGAAAATGGCTAAGGACTGGGCAAATCGGCATTCATCGGACAAACAATTCCATTAATTTACACTAACTGGTACGAATGTCCTCTGGTAAAATTGAGTTTTGCATTGAGGAATACGTAATAACAACCTGTTGGTGCTTCGTGTTACACATGTAGAGACATTGTCATTTGGAACAAATTTACTACATAACTGGGATGGTGCTACCCCACTTACACATTTATACACCATGCATGATATTGACTTGTTAAACAGTTCTTTTAGAGTAGGCCAGGCTAGTATTCGAAAAACTGTCTCCAATGAGGTTTCCCAAGTATATACACTTACAATATATGCTGCGCGCTTGTGTAGCGTGTTTGATATTTTGTAGTTAGATTCGGATGAAGATGACCAGACGGTTGAACAATATAATGCATGGGGGAGAACAAATCCCCAATATAATCTTTTAAGTTGATCAACATTAAATATATATTTGTTTCTTCTAATTAGGCCAAGTTTTTGTTTCATGACTTTTGCAATAGAAGTAACATGAGATTTGAATGTCAGAGTATCATCAATCGACACCCCCAGACGCTTATATTCAGATACACATTCTAATAAGGTACCATTAATTATAACAGATATTTTTTTATCCTGCAAGGTATTCAATCGCTGTCGAGAACCAAGAAGCATCACTTTCGTTTTTTTTATCATTTAGTACCAATCTATTTTTAGATGTCCACGTGTAGACTTCATTCATTGCAGAATTTAGTTGACTTTCAACCGATTCAAGATTACTACCACTAACATACAGAGTTGCATCGTCTGCAAACATGACAAACTTTTCTGACTTTATACTGGAAACCAAATCGTTAATATATATTGTAAACAACAGGGCCCCTAAAACCGAGCCTTGTGGTACCCCAGAGATAGTTGACCTTGTATTGGATAATTTACCCCCTATTTCTGTCAATTGATCCCTAAAGCAAAAGTAAGATTTAAACCATGCCAATGCATTCTCAGAGCATCCTATTATAGAAAGTTTGTTAAGCAATACATCATAATGCTAAATATATTACTCATTGCGGATATAGTATCGAAAATAATATCGCTAGTGATATTCGTTTGTCTCGCAATGTGGTCAATAAGGAATCTAAAAGATCACGACGTTTCGTATGCTACTGCGATACTTCGTCAGGTGATAAAAACTATTGTAAGCAAGGGTCTTTTATACTTTACGGGAGGACCGGCGGAGCGGTCTATAATTCGATCGATAATTGGAACAATAACGCCCAATGCCTATTGGTCGACGCACACGGTGATCGACCAATCACCAAGGCCGCTGGTTCGGCCGCTGGTTCGGCTGATGCACCAGGCCTATTGGCCGACGCATACGGTACTCAACCAATCAACGGGCCGCTGGCTCGGGCCGTCTGCTGAATGGAATCGACCGTTGTTGGCTGGCAAGACGGCGAGTGTCATGGCGGCGTATCATCCGCATCCAAAATTCGGGGATATCGATCCCGTTGTCTCTGTTGAAATTATTAGGATTGAGACGGATATTGATAGCTTCTTTTACCCTCCGTCCAATGCCGTTCCTGGGAAAGGCACTGAACCCCGTCCCAGTCTGGTTGATGCTGGTTATCCCAAGCATGTTCGGCTACGGCTGAGTTGTCAGTTCGACGGAGTCTGACGTCCCTCTTATGCTCAGTGATTCTTTCCTTTATCGGACGGGCAGTTTCACCGATGTAGGATCTATCACATCCTTTACAAGGGATGTTGTACACAATGCCGTCCCGTCTATGTGGAGGAATTGGATCCTTGGGGCGTGTAAGTTGTTGACGTAGGGTGGTATCTGATCTAAAAACCGTTAGAATGCCATGGCTCTCTAGGCGGCGCTTGAGTTGTTGGGAGACCCCATCAATGTACGGCAAGACTGTAAAAGTCTTGTATACCTTCTGATCCCTGGGTTCCGACGATCTATTCTTGGTATTGTGTATAAAACGGCGTGGGCAACCGTTGAGACTCAGGGCACTGCGAACACGGGTCCGTTAACAGAATCAAAGGCTTTACGCATATCAATAAACGCTACCCCACAAAATTTACTCCTATCAACGTCAGTTGCCCAGTCATCAACCATACACAATAGAGCACTTTCACATGAATGCTTTGGTCTAAAACCAAATTGACTTTCACTGAAGAAATCGCTATTTAATAGGTATGTCTGTAAATGCTTTTGTACCCATTTCTCCAAAAATTTTGAAACAATTGACAATAAGGATATTGGTCGATAATTTTCTATACATAATCGATCACCGCCCTTAAAAATAGGGCGAATTTTGGCCAAGCACCATGCTTTTGGAAAATGCCCTTTTGACAAAGAAAGGTTAAAAATATAAATAAGACCATCTATTATATTTGTGGCATATTTCATTTTCAACATTTTAACAGAGATGTCATCAGGCCCTGTCGCTTTTTTTACAGAATGGCTATCAATTTCTTTTACAACAAAATCGTAGGTGATTGGAGGAATATCAAAAATTTGACGATCAACATGATCAAGGTCATCACAATTCTCCTGTGGCAATGGACAACCGAAAATTACATCTGGACTTGTGGTTTCACTGACTCTCCAATCTGTTTTTCCCCAGGAGTTCTGAAACACTATCAATAAAGTAGTCGTTCAGTTTTTCGGCAACAATTTCAGGCTGATAAATTTCAACATCATTAATATTCAATTTTATGGAAAGCTGACCAGTGCTGGAGGACAGTTGCTTTAGAATTGACCATAGTGCACCAGCATCACCAGACTTATCTTGCAATAAACCCTGTATATACTTTTGTTTAGATTGTTTAGTTAAACTTGTTACCAAGTTACGTATTCTACGATATTCTTTCCATAATCTTGAGGAGTTAAACTTTAAAGCCTTATTATGGAGATACTTTCTTTTATTTATCAATGTAATAATTTCACCTGTGAGAGGGTTTTTCCCTCATTCTTTTGTGTTTATATGGCATATGTTTATTAATTACTGACATTACTTGATTGTACCACAATTTCCAAGCTGTGTCAACGTTGCTAAGTTTATTCGCTAAACATTAAGTTAAAAAGATTGTTGACAACATTTTCCTGCTTAAATTTTTTTTAAGTTTCTGAATTTGATATCGTTATGAACATTCCCAGCACTTCTAGAATGTAAACATGTGAATATCAAAAAATGATCACTAATGTGAGTTTTTATGACACCTGAAATACTGTGATCATCCGGACATGTTTTATACATATGGTCAATAAGTGTTTTAGAATGCTGGGTCACACGAGTAGGAAGCTCACTCAACTGTGACAAAAGTGATCCCTGCATTACAGTCATAAGAGATCGTGTCGATGAGTCGACATTGTCAGAAAGTAGGTCACAGTTGAGGTCCCCCAATACAATCAGTTCACAATCAAAATCAAGAGCATTACTCATCATAGCAGACATTAAATCAAAATAATCAACTGAAGAGTTCGGCGGACGGTACATAACACAAATTAAAAATGATTTCACGTTCCGTACCTTGGTTTTTATCCAAATAGTTTCTAAGTTAAACCCAAAATCTTTCACATGTTGTAAGTGGAGGGTGTTCTTCAAATAAATCATCACGCCCCCACCATGCCTACTTCTATCTTTCCTTAGTAAATCATAACCATCAATATGCAGTTCGTTGTCACTAACCGTGTTATCACAATGAGTCTCAGTAAGGCCAATGATGTCGAAGGGAGAATTTTTTAACAAATACCTTAGGTCTTCAAGTTTATTTGGTAAGGAATTAACATTCAAATGACACACACGTAATCCTCGTTTTAAAATAACTGGTATACTTCCATCATCAGCAAGTTCAAGACAGGCTTCTTGATTGCTATTACTGTCTGCATTGTCACTATTTCGAACTGAGTCACTTGATCGATTGAAGTCATCAATGTCTTCAGGACTATTGTCTAATCTCTGTGACTGTTGAGGAGTCTCCGGGCTGTTTGTAGACAATCTAGCCAGTCTCGTGGGAAAACACGGTCGGACGCTTTCTTGCGGAATTTCGCTTTGCTCGTCATCTGAAAAGACGGAGCATCAGGATATTGAGATTGGAGCCGAGGATGTTTGTTATCCAAACTAGCCGGATCAGAAACAGAAACAGTGGCTGATGGAAACTGGTCACGATGAAACGCAGGGCGGGATCCTCTAAGACAGGCCTTCTCAACTGGCGGCGCGCGCGCCACTTGTGGCGCTTGCGGTCAGTCGGAGTGGCGCGCGACTGTTGCAACAACAAAACAAAAAACAGAAAGAAAGAAAATATATATTGTAGAATTAAATACTCAGCTAAATCAAGAAGTTGCAGTCGAATTTGAGCCCAACATGCCTGCTTAACAAACAAGAAGAAAGGGGAATTTATCGTTTTTTTTATCATTTTATACGAACCTAAACCTAAGGTCTGAACAACAATTAGCTTACGATGGGATACCAATTTTAACATTGCCAATCTCTGGAAACGTCTTGTTTTGGTTTGTTTGATTTTCACTTTATTTTGAAATTATTGCACACAAAAAAACTACATATAAATATGCCTCCAGTGTAATTGTACCCAGGAATTGTACTAATTTTTTCACATCAATATGAAATTATGATTGATTATATTGTTGAATGAAATGTTGCTAAAAATGCCCCATTTGGGCCTTTAGAAAGCCCTAAATCCACCCCTGCTATTCCCTGTTAGGGCTTCGCCCCTGGACCCCACCAATTTTCGGCTCGGTCGCTACGCTCCCTCGCAGCACATTCAACCATACAGGGTGGCACTTCAACTACACATTCTTTTCGTTTTGGCACTTCTAAACTAGTTGAGAAGGCCTGCTCTAAGATATGCGATGATATTCTGTGCCAATACACGTACTCCGTAGCCGTTTAAGTGTACGCCATCAGCGGCGAGATGTGTGTCAGGAGTGATGTTTTCATTGTCCACGACTCCCCAGCTGCGTCGATTGGCTAGAAGTTTCAACATTTCATTTACACTGCACACTTTCTCGAAATCGCTTGCTGATTCTCCGCGACGATGGATTATTGTTGAGACACTTATTTTCTTGGCTGGTGTCAGTTTGACAATTTGTTCTGCCAGGGACTCAAGTAACAGCACTTTAAACAAAAAATTGGCCCTGGAAATTGGAAATTACATCGTCAGATTCTTCGTACAGTGGCTTGTGAGGGGGGGGGGGGGGGGGGGGGGGGGGGGGGGGGGGGGGAAAGGAACACTTTTTTAAAAAACTTTTTGTAAAACAATTAAACAAACATTTGAGGAGGGGGAGGGGTTGAGGGGTAACCCCCCCACCCCCCCCCCCCCCCCGTACGCGTACGCGCCTGTCTTTGATTTCTGGGTAGATAGGGGATTAGGATTGATGAATTTCTACATGTAGCTTTGATTTAAAAGTTCTTAATTATTTTCTCTCCTATTTTCCTATAGAATATATAGTAGATATGTATTTCTTTCCCTTTTTGTCTTGCTCATGAGATGACTTTTCCCATCCAACCCCTACATAATCTGGGATCATCTGCTGTGATTATATAAATGCTTAATGTCAGAGTACTGAATGAAATGGTTTACACTATTTTCCAAATCTCATGCTTCATGATTTACATATGCCATTCAGTTGTAATATTCTCAATTATATCAATCGACAACATTCCCCCTTAAAAATATCCGGGGATGCCTACCACACTTTGGCTAATCTATGTATAGAAATCAACTGAAACACACATACATTACAAAATAAAAACATGATAACTTATAATTCCCTTTCAAACGTTTTTTCTTTCTCACCTTTGCGGCTCTCTTGTATGTTGTTTATCCACTGAAGATTATACTGTAAAATCACAACATTCTTCTTGTGATTTTATGTATGCTACATGCATGACTGATGCCAATCAATTATCTATCCTTACAGATCAAAACCGTCAACCTGAATTTTCATTTGGATAAAAACGTGTCGGTCAAGGAACTAAGTCATTCAGCATCCAAGCAGCTAGCCATATTTATTGGCTATCTACCCTGCCTTACAACATTAGTGTTAGAGATGTCCGGGAGTCAATATTTACATGATGATTTCTTCACTGAACTTGGTTCCCTAGCTGCATCCTCACAGGTGATAATACAAATCAATGCTTATTGATGCTTTTCATCAATTTTCACACGGTATTTTAACTGACAAAGTAAATTAAAGGATTTGTGAGGGATTTTTTAAACCCAGTTTCGTCCAATTATCAATTAGAAAACAACTAGTATGAAATTAGACAGAAATACAGGATAAGAAACATTGGGTCTTTGGCTAAATTTGAAGAAAAAATTATACAAGGAATTATAGAATTATATACGAAATTGCATAAGCATGAGAACTTAGCATACTTCATGAATATGGGGGATTCACAATTCACAGTGCCCTCTAGCGACACCAGTGTTAAGTCGATTTCACGTGATGCTTTATGGGAAAAGGTCAAGAAAAATGATCAGCTGGGGCATTGTAATATTATAAATATACCATATGAGATAAGGGGATTTGATCGAAATATGTGGTGGGGAAGGTTTGAATAGCCGTGCGTTCTAAGTGCTAGCCTGTTTTACCAGACCTTGTTGAATGTTCAAGTGTCTCTCAGTAAAAAAAAAGAAGAAGATTTAATTGTCTCTCTCGCAGACCTTGAAGTATTCAAATGCAAGTTTCGGGTATCTTGTTAATCTTGAATTCAGTCCTTGTATTGTGGTATGCAGTTGCACAATTTTTCAAGCTCAAAATTTGTTCAGTAACTCTGGTTCGAATTGCATCCAGAAATCTCATATTGCAATTTGGTAGAAATTTATTCTTATATCTCAATTTGTTTACAAACTTGAAGTATTAATAACAAACATAGGATTAGGCTCCTTGGCTGGGAATTAAAGTAACTCTGTGGCGCAATTTGTTTTCCCTGTATGCTCAATTTTTGGATCACCTACCACAAATTGGACCTTACGAACATAAGGCCAAACAAAAATATCAATTGGTTGTCCTCGATTGCTTTTCTGGAGTAGGGGCGGGCGGGCGGATTTTTTTTTTTTTTTTTTTTTAACTTCATTTTTGTGTCTTTTTTTTTTTTTTTTCTCCCTATTTTGATTTCTTTTTTTTAATAATTTTTTTTCCATAAAAAAAAAAATCATTGGGATTTCAAGCATTTAAACAAACAAAGTCTATAAAATACTTAAATATGGTAAATGACTAGTTTAATGTACAATGAATATCAAGACCAACACACAAAGTATTTTTGGCTTTGAAATACAGCACCTTTTAAATCTTCATTGTACTACTTATAGCTACTTGCGCCCTCTATATAGCAAACAATGCCTAATCGGTGACCATTGGTCCCCCATGATTCTCTTTGATCTTATGTTAACTAACAGCTGATTTGATGAGATAACCACATGTCCAGTGACCTTGCAGGGTGGTCTAATCTAGTACAGATGGGCTTAAAATGAGTTTAAGAATGCTCAGAACCTGATTTGAATGAACGGCATTTTGACATAGAAAAATAAAAATGTAACGTTTAATAAATACAGAATTAGATGCTGCTTGTAAGTGTCGGCTTGCATGGTGATGTAGATATACAGTAGGTTTGCGGGTGCACCATGTGAGAGAGAGAGAGAGAGAGGTTTGAGGAGTCCTGAAAAGAAAGAAAGAAAGATTACCGAGTCAGAGTCCTTTTCAGGACTCCTGAAACCTCTCTCTCTCTCTCACACATGGTGCACCCGCAAGCCTACTGTATAAATACAGAATTGCGTACTAAAAAGACAAAACTGACAACGGGACGCATTTTGATCCTTGCAAATGCATAAAATGGTATGTTTGGCATTTAAGATGGCTCCCCCCAAAAAAAGTTGAGTACAAAAAAAAAATGAAAATAATAATATTAAAGGTAAAGACCAGTATTGGTAACGCCCCAATTTCAAAAAATGAAATGGAAGCTCTCATTACCAATCATGTGAAAGAATATGTTTTGACTAATACATGATGATAAAAAATTTGCCGGGAAACCGCCTACTAATTCATATATTTGGTAAATTTGTTTCTCTCATGGTCCTGTGAGCGATATAGGGTAGTCCCATATACATCTTTCTGTGTATAGTGCTTGTAACTTTACGAAGAATGGGCCAAATTTCTTATCATTTTGATGATTCCAGAACCTTGCAGATGCTAGATGCTAGATGATCAACCTTTTCTGATCGATTCCACAACGTTTCTTTCACAATTCAATCGCATGACCATAACTGGTCTTTACCTTTAAATAATAATAAATAAAAAAAATGAATAACAATTTTTTTTTTTTAATTATATAAAAATATAAAAAAATACGAGCGGCCCGAAAATGACGAGCGGGCGGTCGAGGACAACCAAATGATTTTTTTTTTTTTTGGCCTTAACAAAAATGTATGAAACACTGTAATCTTAGTTTGAGGTCGCTAAACTGAACACACGCGCGCCCGCTCCCGGCCCACCGTCGGTACAGTATGCAATTGTATTGTGCTGCAGTTTGCCGTGAATCCCGTGAAAAAATGCGTATTATAAGTCTTCGCTTTTAGGAAAAATACTCCGAAAAAGATAAGAAAATCGAAGCGAAACAGGTAACAAACATATCGACTTTTAAATCATGACCTTTATTTGGACATTTGATGAATATTTATTTCATTTTTCATCTCCACGCCGGAGTTACGGGTCAAATTTTGGATAGATTTCTGAACTAGCGCCAATTCCATCTCTGGGTAATTTTTTTTGTTATTTTTCTTAATTGGTGATATCCGATTTTTGCGAACTTAGGTCATGGCCAAACTATGATCTATGGACTATGCAAGGGCGGATTCAGGAATTTCTTCCCGGGGGGCACATGGGGGGGGGGGGGGGGGGTGGGAGGGTAAGAGGATTTTTTTTTTTGTCCCAAAATAATCGCAACGACTCAGCCAGCCGCTGAATAAGCAGATGGGGGGGGGGGGGTAAGAGGACATATATATACGACTCAGCCAGCCGCTGAATAAGCGGGGGGGGGGGGGGGGCAACACCCCAAAAAGGTAAAATTTACGTGTTTCTACACATTTCTTTTCCAAGGGGGGGGGGGGGGGCCTGGATCCGCCACTGGGTGAGCGGGTTCCTGTCTGTTGAAGCTGAGTTTGCCTTGCTTATGCCGTGTGTAACTCTCAGGGTTTCCGGCGGGAAGTCATCTTCGCTCACCCGTGCCTCTTGTCTGTGCAAAACCAGCAACAGATTGGGGAAGCCCGTTCGCATGGCCAGGCGAATGGAAGAATTGGTACGGCTAGTCAATAGATATTACTTTGTCGCTCGGCCGGACCCCCTATTGGTTCCTTACAGATCGCTCTCGACATATAATGCTCGAAGTACACCCACAACAAAAAGTGAGTCACCCTTACTCAAATTGATGAGTCACTGGTTTGTCCGTACAGCGACACACTTGAAGGATCAGGTGAGTCACTATGACTCGATACAAATGAGTCTTAAAGACTCACTTGAAGTGAGTCTTAGATAAATAAGACTCATTTGTATCGAGTCATAGTGACTCACATGATCCTTCAAGTGTGTCGCTGTACGGACAAACCAGTGACTCATCAATTTGAGTAAGGGTGACTCACTTTTTGTTGTGGGTGCAGCAGCAAAGCTATTCAACTCACTACCCATAATTACCAAATGTTCCGCCTCACTACCGGTACCCATTTTTTAACGAAATCTCCGTGAAATTCAAGTGAGTTAATTTTGCGATCATGAAGTATTCCTACCACCCTCTCTCTCTTTCTCTCTTTCGTTTACTCTCTCTCCTCTTCCATTTTCATCTAATTTCCTATATATTTGTATGAAATGTTTAATAGTTTGTTTATATTATGTTTTGTTTTTTATTGTATATTTTGTGTATTTTTATGTGTATTCATTTGTAAGATATTTGAAATGTAATTATTGTTTGTTACAGCAGGGCTCCCTTGTAAAGCAGGCCTTGCGGCTTGAATGGGACTACCCTGCTTTTATAAAGAAAACATGAATAAATAAATAAATAAATAGGAGGGTGTGAAACGAGACAAAATAAATGATCACAATCAGTTAAAGCAAAATAACTAGAATGGATAAATACATGCCATCTTATTTATTTTCTCTCAAAAAGAAACATTCAGGAGTCAACACTTATTACTAAAACATCAAAGTGGCCTTCCTGCAACAAAAACATAACCATAATACACTAATAAATGTCAAATTTAATGGAAGACTCCTGGTCTACAGTATATGCTATATAGCGAACATAAAATGGCAGTTTCAATTGTGAAGATTAAGTTTCCTGCTGAATAAAAAGGTCATACTGGTTATAACTTCAACAATACTTGCCAAGAATGTAACTAGCTAGATTTCGGTTCTCAGTGGTCTTCAGAAATTGCCTTTTATAATAAGGTTCAACTGAGCTGGCCAATTACCCAATAAGCTTGTAGAAATTATCCAGGAACAACCAAAATATAACTTTAAGGCAAACATAACTTATAATATGGCCATGTCACAGTGTGTTTTGAACTATTAAAAGTCTCTTTGCATTTAAATTTCAGGTATCACGCATCCTTTTTAACTCAGTAACTTGCAAACTAAACATGCTAGAATATGAAAAGTAAACATTTTCTGAAAGTAAATTGTCCAGTCTTTCCAAACATGCAAACAAAATTACAGTAGGGGCAGTTATTGAGCAAAAGATTCACAAAAAAGTAAACAATAATTGGTATCTATTCAAAGTAGCTTCACTTCAAACCTAAAGCATCTTTCCCCAAAACAATCATGTATTCTACTGGTATTTACCCATCTAACAAGACTAGTTAGACAGGGATACCCCTGTAGAACTATATGTTTATGATTTTGAGATAAGAACTTATAGTTTTCCTCTTGAACAAAGTGTTGAGCAATTTATTATTTTGTCGACACCAAAAAACACCTATTCCTCTACAATATCAAACTGCTAGACCCTAGACCAGGCACCAATTCAAAACGCGTGGCCAACTGGCCATATTATTTCAAATGAGTGTTTGGGTAAAATGGTTGATTTACTTTATGCAACAAAAAATCAGTCTGAAAATGTCATAAAGATTTCAACTCCAAATGTTCAACATTGCATTGCAGCAGTACCTTTCTTGACACGGCTAGCGGCAGCCAAAAAACAAAACTGAGACTTAATTGCTTTTTTTGTTGTTCCCTCACTTCTGTCTGAAATGCCAGTCTTTAACAAATAAAAAGGCACTGTGGAGTCAAAATTGCAGTACTTCAACTATTATACCGTACATAACTTCAAATTATTTGAGATGAATACAAACACATTTGGAAAAGAAAGTCAAGGATTTAAATACATCACAGCAGCAAGATATTTGGTGTGAATTTCATTTGGAAAAAAATTGTATTATCTTGTTTTATCTGAAATGAGAATCATCTATTTGATTCCTCCAAAACTTTTTCCCTCATCAGATATACTTGTTTATATTTACACTTCTTGACTTTCACTTCCCTTTCAATAATTAATTATCCATTTATAGAAATCTTCCAAAATTCAGCAATTCTTCAAAACTCTGCTTACAAACACAATGTACATCAAATACCAATTGTACAGTTGTTTGGTACTTCAAAATCAATGAAAGTTGTATAGAAACCTTAAATTCAGTAGTTCTTTAAATCTGTGCTTACAAACACAATTTACATTGGTCAGCTTTAGAAATGTGGACACAGTTTGAAATGATGATTTTGGGGGTTTCCCAAATTAATATATCTTATAAATCTGGTTTCAAAACTAATCAGTTACATGTAACATCCCAATAGATGCAAATTCATCTACAGAGAAAGGTTTCTTTTCCAACATGCATTAATTCATTATGAAAGCCATATCTTGAAAACTTGTCAGCGCCCCCTTTATTTCTGGAATAGCCCATTAATACCAATTGAATTACACAGTTGCTCGTTATTTAAAAACTCACAAAAGTTTCATAGAAACCACCTAAAATTCAGTAATACTTCAACGAGGGTATCATTGTAAAAAGTAAAGATGTGATTTTCGAATGTGCAGAGCTATCAGGGTTCTCTTGATGTTGCTTAATCGGTTTAGCATGGCCGTCAATACCTGGGCTGTACTGTATGGCGTGTACTTTGTTTGTTTTGACTTCGTGATCCAAAAGACTTTTGATATGGAAATAAAGTGAATTCTTTAGATTAAGGCCACATTTAAGGAAATTAAATTCCTTGAAATATATCACGGTGTCACTTTAATAAAAATGATTGACACTAATTGACACTAATTTCATGCATGCCCAATAAAGTGGTTCCCAATATTGTTTTGCTTTAACAATTCTTTATAAAACAATTCGGCGCTAGTGTAGTTGCGTATCCATTTTTTAGCAGTTTAATATCCATTCTAAATAAGAGAATTTTAACCCAGTTGTTTACTCATTTAAATCATAATCATATAGATTTTCCACCTGAATTTGGATCACATCCAACATCGGGAAGCCTAGATCTACGTTTAGGGCTTGGATGTCGACGTCGTTGCTCAGTACCGTCTCTACACTGTAGTCCTGCACCTCAAACTGAAGCTATCAGTCCAAAATTATGCAAACTTCTCGTATGGTTTATGGTATCGTGGATGCTCGTAATACATAAACCATTCGAGAAGTCTGCATATTTTTGGACTGATAGCTTCAGTTTGAAGTGCGGAGCTATAGCGTAGAGACGGTACTGAGCGACGACGTCGACATCCAAGCCCTAAACGGAGGCTTCCTGATGTCGGATGTGATCCAAATTCAGGTGGAAATTGCGAAAGACCCTAGTCTATATGATTATGATTAAAATGAGTAAAAAATTGGGCTAAAACTCCTTTGCTAATGATGGATATTAAGCTGCTAACAAAATGGATACGGAACTACACTAGCGCCAACAATTATAGTTTTTGTCTCTTAAAATTCAGTCTAAAGCATGACAATTGTTAACAAAAATCAGTTCAGTTCTTGTCTCTTAAACTTAAGCACTATTAGACTCAGCATTAATGACTGCATTCAAGTTGTACAAACACCTCACCACCTTGGATGGGGCTGGCGATACTGTGTCAATGTTCATTAGCACCTTCTGAATGAACGTGAGCGTGTTTACCATTTTATTGTTGTATGCAAGGTTGAAATTATAATGGACCAGCATAAGCAAAGAGACCGCTGATATCAAGTCGTTGGTGGTGCAGATTACTTCGTTCTCTGCTGAGATGGTGAACGATGCATTCAGAATTTCCTGGAATTTGTCAGTGGTTCCACCGTTGGCTTCACTCTCATAGACTATTCTTGCCATTGTTCCATTGGTTGCCTAAAAAGGAAAACATTATTGTGAAATAATGATCACAGTTTAGGGTATTTCTGGTAATGTAGTAATGTACACAGGGCACATTTAAGGTGAGATGGAGTGCTCATGGTCGCCCCTAAAATTCAATTTTCACAGTTTACATTAGGGGATTAATGAAAATTACAACTTGAAGATTTAAATAGGTGTTGATATTGCTAACTGTATTGCGGTTCTTGAGATGTATGCCATTTAATGAAATATTTGTTTCAACATTCTTTACAAATTGTAATCCAAGAACCACAAGACCTACACAAATGTACCCTTCATAATGCTTTCGGAGTCAGGTCTGAGTAAATTTTGTTTATAAACTTAATGCAGAAAGTTTAACCTAAGCTCCATCAAATTACGTATGTGGAAATCAAGTAGAAATAAGTTGGACTAAGTGTGGAGCAATTTAGTATAATTATTTTGGAGACACCAAAAATCACCTATAGATGGTGAAAACTTCACTGGGTCAAAATTACTTATACTAAAGAAATTGTTATAAGAGTTAACAACTACTATGTAAATGTACCCCCCATTTTGTGTGTTATTAAACCACATTGTGTTCCTAATTGGCTAGTGAAACTGCTAACACAGCGCATGACTTGCATTAGTCTTGCAAATCCCAAACATCCAGCATAGCTACATGTATCTATCTAAATCTGCAGCCATGCCTGCAACTGCTTCAATTCAATCACACAAAATTATGCATATAAGTTTACAGCAGCTTGAACCTAATGTTCTGTATCTAACTTACCTTGCTCTGCTGACGAAGCAATGCCTTCTCTCCCAGAATTGTAGGAATTAACAGAAGTGCCCCACATGACATGATCACTGCAAATCAAAAAGAAATTAGAGTCCAGATGAACATTAAGTACAACCACAGGCCATGAAGCATGTGCCACAGGGGGCATTCCTTACTTTGTACACCATATTAAAGGCACCCATTACAAACATTTAGGTAGGTGACCACCTCAAGGAAAACACATGGCTTGCCGGCCACTTTAGAGGTTCCTGAAAGGTGGACATGGATAGAAAAATGGTTGAGTACACATTTGATGGGTAGGTCACACCGTTTACTCCCCATCATGGCCAGCAGTTTTCAAATTATCAACTTTCCTGGCAAGTGAAAAAAGTCAAGGTCCTTTCCCTGCAAACCCATTGCTAACCAAGCATCTCAATGATCACTTACCTTTCCTGGTGGCCTCATCTTCTTCTGCTGCTGCTGCAGCCAAGATCAGGTTCTTGAGCTCCAAACCTTGCTTGGCAGTCTTACAGATCTTTATTAATGAATCTGCATACTTAGCAAGCCCTGCTTCCAACTTCTCTTTGATTTGTTCCTCTGCCAGCCTCTCAAACTCTTTGAACATCTATTGAAAAGAAGAAACAGATAATTTTAACAAGGCAAACTTAGGTTTTTGAAAAAGTCTGGGTGTGTGAAAAATGGCACAATCAATAATTATTTCCAAGGCCAATTATGAATTTTTACTCTTTTGAATCAATGACTCTAGTGACTCCTAGCTTATTACCTTTGCCCCCACACAAGTTGGAATCATGTCTCTCTAGATATCCAATGATCAGTGTATCCATTTCCCACAAAGTCCCATCAATGTAAATGGATGAACAATTATGTACTTCAAATGAGCCGATCATGTTACCCATCCACAGGGTTAATTTTTTGCACATGAGCCATCTATACATACATGTACCCTCAGTGTAATAGTCCCTTACTTCCAAAGCGAGAACTAAAACCCCTATAAAAACTAAAAGTGAGGTATTTTGCTGCTGTAAATTTTAGCACTTTTGCAAATGTTGATTTTTTTAATTTTTTTATTCATAATTTTAAGCCTGTACATACTAATAAATGATATTTTGCACTTGTGGCATGGAGTGCAGAATGGTAGAACCAATTTGAATTATTTTCGATCAAATTATTTTACGATTCAGATCGGATCTAGATTATAATTTTAACCCTTCTACCTAAATAAGATTACCTGTTTTGATACAATTGTTGATCATTTGAAAGATGGATACTAATTAACTTGGTTCAAATTCAGAATGATTTTGTAAACATTCCAGAAATGTGTTGCGTAATCCAGTCATATAATAAGCTTAAATTCTACTGTGCTACTTAATAAATTTTTTTAATTTAAGTATAGATTCTTGTTCATAATGAAGTTTCTTGAGCAGACGTGTCAACTTGAACTTACCTCATCTTCATCAAAGAGGCAAGGGAATACAGTTTTCAGGTATGGTACTGTCCATTGCTTGTTGATTATTCCATGGCGCCTATGACTCAAAGTAACTGACATGAGATGGTTGATCAGTGTGCTGTCTTGTCTTCTTTTCTTGGATTCACTTTGAAGCATTTTGATGTGTTCACCTATTGTTCCTTCATCTTCACCCTCTTGGGGCGCAGGAAGGTAATTTTTTATACCATACATGTACATCTGCTTGCTTGGTTGGTCTGGTTTGGTAGTCACTCTTGTTTTTTTCCCCATTTGCGCTAATGGATTATCACGTTCATGGCGCTTCCTGGAATTCCGGAATCTATTGCTCAGCGACTTCTTCCAATAGCCCTGTAAAAAAGAATGAATAAATGAATAAATTGTAAGATGAATTATAATAATTAAAAAGATCAAGAGTCTGTGAATCACAAGTCAACATAAATCAGTCTCAGCTGGGCAGTATGTAACATACACTATCAGGTCATATTCATCATGCTCTGATGTCCTTGGTGGCGATATCTGTTATTTTGTCATATCCAATATCCAACAGTATTATTTACTGCCCCTTACAATTCATTGTCACATGACCGTGTGATTGTTGTTCCTGAGGGCTGACCCCTCCCACAAACAAATCGCAATGAACATTACACACCATTTGGAAGATACCGTTTATAAGCTGCCCTGTGTATCGGAAAATTTAGATAATAAAATGGAAGGTCTTCATGCATGACTGAATGGTCGGTGACTTTGTTCTTTTGTTGCTGTTAAATGTTAAGCCACCTTGCCATGCTTTAACTTAGGGTACGTTTATGCTCAATTTTGAAGGCAGAATGAGCGATTTCAAACGCTCATCGTAATCGCAGTTCCATGGCCGGTGTACTGTTTATGCTCACTTCTCTGGCTCCTCCAGGCCTGCATGATTCTGGCTCTGCAGCTGGATTCGCAAACCTGTACTGCGCATGCTTGACCCTATTTAAACGCGTTTACAAATGATTGTGCGTTTATGCTTCCCAAGAATCGCTGATTTTGCAGAATCGCCGATCCAAAACGCACCTTTTTGTGAGTTTACGATCGGTGATTATGATCGCTGTTTTTCGGTGATTCTACAAAAATGAAAAAGGATGCAAACGTGTTTTGAACTTAACGCGTAACAAATGCCTCATTCTGGCCAGAAAAAGTTTAGCATAAACGTATCCTTATATTAGTCTACAGGGCTCAAAATAGAAATGTTGAGGGGCACCCAATTCCAAGGCCATGCACAAGGGCACCCAAGGCCATTGCGTAATGAAGAATGCTTAAATAGAAAGGCACCAAGGTCAGTTTATAGGGCACCAGGGGCCAAAGGACTCGCATAAAGCTGCTTTGAGTGCCAGAAGAAACCATTGATGTATCGGCAACATACTACATATTGCAGAGAGGTATCAACACAGCTCAAGGCACTGGACTAAGACCCCCCACTGTGGCAACCCAGGTTAATCAACTCTGAGCTGATTTTTACTCCGTTATCCCTACATTTCTGTTAGTAAGAGATGTATTTTCCCTGCATCAGCAGTGTTAGGATTAACTAACTACATACCATGGCATCTTGTCCAACCAGGCCATTCTTGAGTGCTGGGTATGAGGTTAACAGGCATGAGATGACTTCTGTGTATTGTACCGGTTTTGGTCTACTGTAGAAAAGTAAACAATGTATGAACTATTTTAGAAAAGTAGGTACACTGGTACATGATGAAGTTACTTAACCTGCACATTTAAAATGTAAAGTTTCCTGGACAAATAGACAAGTCTCACTCTTAAGCAAGCTCAAGGTGGTGTACATTCAAATGACTTCATATCTGTAGTCTTGATGTATCCTAAAACTTGGGTTCTGAAAACCATGTACGGTAATTGTTAATGTGATTCAATTACCCTTGTACAATTATGAACTGAACTGAACTGAACAATTGCAGCTCACATATTGACCCGTCGATATCAGCAACAACTTGTCTCGAGAATTCATAAAAGTGCAAAAAGAAACAAACCAAAACAGTTAACTTCTCTATTAAATACTCAAACTGATAACAACTCTGTGGGCGAGAATTCTTTGCTCGCAGTTGCAGAATTTATGCTTGACCTCAGTGTATAACCTTCAGTTGGCCGGCATGATTTTCATATTACAGCACACTAAATTTCAAATTGATTTCAAATTTGGGCCCCCCCCTAACAAATCCTGGATCCGCGCCTGGTAACCTAGCTTGTACCCATTTACCAAAATATGGCCATAATTAATGGTTGCACTTGGATATGAACTGTACTTGTTCCTAGCACAAAAAGCGTGAAAAAAAACACTTACTACGTGTATCTTGTTACCGCATCATACAGGCTATCCATCAGCTTTTCTTTCTCACTCGCGGTCAGTGGTCTGCATTCACCAAGTGCTCGAACCAAGCTTGCCCGAAATTTTTCCTTTGGTATCCGGAACTTCACAGGCCATGGTAGTAAGTGTACAGCAGTTGTATTGGTTACACTGAAATAGTCACGAATCAAGAGCACTAATGAGCAAAATAACATCAAGCAGAAAAGGGCTCCACTGACATAATTTTACAATTTGATCAATTCATATAGCTACAAATATATTTGGTCCTATTGGTTTGTCAGACTATACTTCACAGTCTTGCGGGAGCTTTGTGCTTGATATTCATCCCTGTTTGCGTGCTATTGACAAGGACCCAACCTCCAAATCTAAATTATGAAAAATGAATCTGCATCATGTGACCAATCCACTGGGTCAGTTGCCCGACAATGTCCTATGGTATTATATAGGATGCAACAAAGCAAAGTTGCAGTAATAGATTTATTGGATCAACCAACTGGATGACTGAAAAAATTCACTCTCCACTCCAAATTTTACTCCAGGGCAAGGGTCAAAATATAAGGGGGCACTGGGTGATTAACTCTTGTTACTCACAAAATAACCCTTGTGGAATCAAAATTGTCAATAGAAAAATCTACACACATAGCTACTTTGGGCTTATTTTGATCAAAATAGCCCTCGACCCCTCGTTACTCAAAAAGTATTTTGACCCTTGCTCCATGGCTGATGACATTGACATTCCAATGAGTGGTATGGGACGTCTGGATTCTCTACTTATTTTCTTTCTATGCACTTACCTTTGTACGTGTACTACATCATCTGATGGAGGTGGTGATGACACACTTCCTTTCATGGTTGGTTCTGAAGTTACCAAGCAGTGGCTAGCACTAGTAGCAGAGGACTTTGAAGGAACTACATGTACATCACCAGAACCAGATGCATCACAATCTAGTGGTTCAGAAGCGGACGAAGTGGTGCATTTCTTTGTTGCATCAGCTGGCTGGTCACGTTCCTTCCTGTGAGGTTGTGGATCAGAGGACTTTATTACAGCTGCTACATCACCAGAACCAGAAGCTTCAGAAGCGGATAAAGTGGGGCATTCCACTTTCTTTGTTGCATAAGCTGGCTGGTCATGTTCCTTCCCATGGAGTTGCAGGAGAGCTATTATTAGTTCGGGATGTAAGACATCATCTGGTGTGACGTATGAACAATTCTTGATGGGGCATCTCACACCTGGCATGATGTCGTTTCTTCCTGGAGAGTGTTATTGTTCTTGATTCTTTTAAGTCTTTAAGAGTGACAATAAAAGGTTGACATTTAAGTGCATACATGACATAAAATGTAATACAGGTACATCAATTTTTAAATATCGGCAATTAAAAAAGCAGTGACATCTGATCGATGCATCAAGGCTTACTTTATGTGCAAATTGGTGAGGTGAGTCAGGGCCTGTATGAACTATTGATCAGGTAGTGCAACTTTAAGTAGCTACAGCGTATTTCAAAATGATTACAAGCTCTCCATTGGGAAGAGAGTAAAGGCCCAACGGGTGGTAATCTTGCAACTCAGACACCCTGCACAGCTTGACCTCTCTAGTTTCGGAAACAATGTAACCGTGGACCTCTCTATTGAATTCCTGTGTAGTAAGAGTAACAAGAAGAAGATACTCCATGCCACCTATAACAAAGATACAACTAACTCTTCCAAACAGATACTCATCATCATCAAAGCCATGAACAACACAGCAGCTGTTAGTGTACTTGGTCCCATTCACTGTGACTGTAGTGACCTGGTACACGTTTTCATTACCACCTAAAAGAGGAAATAGGAGATCTTGTACAGCGTTCTTTAACAGACGCACAGGATACAAACAACCATTTGTCGTTTGCAAGGCTTCGTTTCCTTGAAGGAAGTTCTTTGAAGTATGGCATAGGCACTGCTGGTATTGGTGACGTTCAGCAAGACTCTTACAGAGGTTCTTCCTGTTTTTTGTTCTATTTGCTATCTCTTTGAAGTAGTTATGTTTTGCTTCAAATCTTAGTGTGAATCCAGAATGGATCAATGGACCAAATTGCATAATCTGACGGGCATAATGAGTCAAGAAGTGTGCCTTGGGTGTGACCATC